>LPNX010067164.1:116975-146244 GCA_001517045.1 Pseudotsuga menziesii
ACTGGGATCTACTTTAACCGTCCGGAATAAGGTACGAGGTTCGATCCTTTAGTGTTAGATGTTTTTATTTCTATTGCATATTGGGAAAGATTGATTTATGGAGTCTAGCTGTCTGTTGTGGTACCCCAAGCCATAGGAATTTCTCTCTGTAACACAATGGACCCACTGAAAGGAAGCAAGATGGATAGGTGTATGGTATTTAAAATGATCCCATGCCACAAATAAAAGCCAAAAGTCTTAAAGAGTCAAAATTCCTAGAAAGAAAGTAAAAGACATACTTAATAAAATCAGTAAATGGATAAGATTGCTCAGAGGTTCTTCTCCATTCATGAGCTGAAAACTAACTATATCTCACACAAAAGGACACTATGGATGGAAGAACGTAAACCAAGTTTCAAATGATGGGAGCAATCCGGGAATATTCAAAATGACAAAAGTCTGAAAGCATCAAAAGAATACAAAAGGCATGGGAATGAGGAACAAATGAATACATTTGTCCATACCTTTTTATGATCCTATGGTGTCTGAGCTATAAGAAACTGAATGTAGAAGTAAATGAACCCCATATTTTGGCCTCGGAAGAGTTATCGTGACCTTGAAAAACCTAGTTTCCCTACCCTAGTGGACTATAATCAATGTTAAAGTTCTAAATTTTACATCCCTAGAAAGGCCTAGACATCTTAATGAAATATTGAAAGGATGAGGGAAATTTGGTTTACCAGAATACTATAAACAAGTTTTTTAATCTTAAAAGTTAGTTTTTCCAGAGATCTATGTTTTCCATCCAGTCGCTAATTATTGTTGCTGCAACTACTATCCCAAAAAAAATTAGCATTTTTTAGGCCCCCCCTTTTGAAGTTTAGTTTTGCTTCTTAAGCATTTTGAATTTTGGAAATCTAGCATTTATGGCTTGTTTATATCATGGGAAATTTTCAAGTCTTGGTTTTTTCACCAAGTCAGAAACATTTCTTGAGAGCCGCTATAGTAGATGTATCTTCATGATCAACCCACTACAGCAAATGGTTTCTTGAGTCTGGAGCCGCTACAATGATTGATCTTTTTATTGCACTTCACTGGTTTTGTTGGAGACGTAGTAGCGAAAGTTTGTGAGAATCTAACCACAACAAAGGACCATTCCTTCTTTTCAAACCGCTAAAGAGAAGGATGTGTCTAGATCCAACTCAGGTCATTTTATACCCACTACATCAGAATTTTTCAGAGATCGAAGCCGCAATGAGGAGTGATACTGTGATTTGAATATCGGATCTCCTGCCGATCCTTTTTTCCCGTTTCATCGAGCGGTGTTGTGGTTTCTTTGCCACTATGACGGGCGTGTTTTTCCTTCTAATCCCAATCCTTATGACCCACTGCGTTGGGTGGATTTTTTTCTCTTCACCGTAACGGCGGAGATGTTCTCTCACGATAGCCCGATCCTCACCAGGCCTGCTTCGGCGGAGGCATTTTAGTCTTGGAGCCTCTACGATGACTATTATCCATATTTTCCTTTCAACGTTGTTTTGACCACCGAGCCGCAAAAGGAATGTGGGCATATTGTTAGATCTTAAGCCGATGGTTGTGACTGTGTTGGGGTTTGTCAAGCCGCCATTGTTGAGGATGTTCTCACTTTAACTTATCTGTAGTCACCCGATGCGTTGTGTTTTGGCGCCAGAAGTGTTTGAACCTCACGCGTGCAGGTTTTAAATTCCTTACCTACTGTCTTAATTAATTTTTAACCCATGAATACCTTTTTATATGCCTTTGGAGGGGGGTTTTACCACTTTTGTCTTTGCAGTGAGATTTCTAAAGCTGTTACACACGATTTGTTTATCCCAGTTGAGGCTTTGCATGATTGGTGGAAATTTATGTTTGAAACTCACATGGCACATCAGCCCAAGCATCCATGACTACATGTATAGCCAATTGCTTTCCAAGTAGGTTTTTATTTTGCTTATCATTGATTGGTGATTTAATATGATTTTTGAGTTGTCAATTGTTGGTTTGCTGGGAGGGGATGGACAGGTTTTTGTTTTGGGATTAAAAAGGGTCTCCCCTTGCATTTTTAGGTTTTTTTCGTTTCCTTTTTAAGTTTTAAGTTCACCCTGGCCACCCTACCTTCTCTTGGAACCTCACCAGTCCATTCAGAGGCATTTGCACTCGCAAAACTGTTAGATCATGATGAGTCTCCAGAGACCTGATATTTTTTTTGGCCTAGAGCTTACCTATTTCTCGCCATTGGGCGTTAATAGACGTTGTGTTTTCCTTGTTTTTATAAAGACCTTTAGTTTTTGGGTATGGTGTAGTATCATCCATCCATAGGATGATGAGAATTTTAGTTTGAACCTAGGGCATCACTACAATAGAGCCTTGAATGCACTGTATGCGGGGTGTGAGCCACTTAAAGGTTTTCGTGTCTGTGGGTAGAGGGTATCACAAGCGGTTAAGTTGCTTTTTCCATTGTAGAGTCTAAAGGATTAAGATCGCCTATGTCTAGGGGTTTCATTACCAAAATCTTGTCCTCGCTGTTATCAGGAATTTCGCACCTTCTACAGACAGAAGTTGTTCCTCTGGTCTAAATGGTTCAGATCCATAATAAATAAGTCACAACAAGGCTGATAAAGTTCTCCTAGAAGCTACAGACACCTGGAATACAATATTCAGAGATTGATGTGGTATTTAACCTATGGGAAAGATCTCTAAGAATATTCCTGTAAAAACACATCAAACACACAAGATCAATGTACCAAAGTACTATCCATAGATCTATATTGGTGACTAAGGAATCCAACAATAAACATGCAAGATTATACAAGGCAAGTTATATGGGAATAAAATAAACTTTGCATTCATTAATAATGAAGAGTTATAACCTATGCCTTAGTGTTGAATGCACTCCTTCACAATACCAATGCCTTATCCCCAATAGCTCCAATTTGCTCTTCTATGCTCACTCTAATGAATCAAGCAAGAATGTCAAAATGGAAGCATGACTTTTCTCTCCCTCAACCATGGAATGTAAGCCTATTTATATAGGCCTCAAATGGATAGAGATGGTTGAGATTTTGGTGGGTGAGGTGGATAGGAGATCGACAAAGGAGGGATTTTGAGCTCAAGTAACCCAAATGAATAGGGATAAGGCCTGGCATGAATATTTTTATCTAGAAGCTTCGTGAAGCTTCCTTTTTTCACTTTTTACCAAGGGCACTACTCCTGGTCCTTTATGACAGAGCGGTGTTAGGTAGAACCTCTCTTCAAACAAAGGGTAAAGGCAATGCCACCACCTATCTTCAACACAATTAAGGTGGTGTTGAAGAAGGTACCTCTCCTAAGCTTAAGGGGAGAAGTGGTGCTGGTTTTTTATGTGCAAAATTGACATCTGGATAAAGAATATTTACTTCAAGATTTGGGAATAAGGGAAAACATGGGTGTTTAGGATCTTATCACATGTTGGTGATGAGATTTAGGTGTAACAAATGTCCTCCAAATCATGAGGCTAGAGGGATACGATAGGGGAGAGATTTGATAAAGAAATTTATCACTTCGAAGCAAGAATCGGCTTGATCGGAGATCAACAACAACCAGGCATCTACAGTACATCAATACTTTTTACTCATGAGCAAATGTGTCTTTACCATGGCTATAGACAAATACAAGGTATATCCATGGGAGAGATAAACAAACATGGCTACTAGAATACAGCGTAGATCCATGTGATAGAGGACTCAAACTTGGATATAGCTACCATACATACAACATAGATCTATGTCATACAGATGCAAATTTGAGCATAGCCATGACCATACAAATGTGGATCCATGCTGATACTTCATACAATATACTCCATCACAACCCAGGGAGAAAGCTATGAGTGCTTTATAACAAATACCCAGGGTCTTTGTCTCGTCTTCCAAAAACTACGATTCTATCCATGTAATTACAATGATCTGAAGTCAAACATGGTAGAAAACACTTGATTACCAATCAATGATGTGAACCATTAACAAGTTCGAGGGAGATCACCATTGATGTCAATGATTCCCAAGGTACCCTAGTACAATCTACTAAGTGTGAATAGATGTTTTGATGTCGAACACCCAGCGAAATCTATCAATCAAATGCCAATGATGTGAACCTTTGTTGATAGAGAGAGAATATTTCATTAGGGCATATGGATCTCAAGGTACTACATTTGTTTCTAAGACTATTTCCTGGATGATGAGCTGATGTCGATAGGAATAGTCTCGTCGAAGGAGGGCCATGATGAATCCCACATCGACGACATGAAACTCAGAAAAATGTTCTGGAATGTTGTAGATAATGTAACCATAGAACTGATTCAAAATTACTGACACAAAGGTTGTTTTAACTATAGGGGTAAAAACTCTTACTTCCTTTGAACATCGGGCAACATGACAATAGAATTGGCAGCATGACTAGACCAGGCAGATACACAGTACAACAGTGGACAATGCATTCTTTTGAAAGAATCAAAGGAGTGACATGACTCATGAAAGTGGATCAACTTGTAATTTAGCTGAATACCCAATTGACTGAATGATATGCAGATAAGTGCCATGTTCAAAGCCGACAAAAAACTGCCCTTTATTAAAAAAATGAATTGATTCCCTTCCCTTAATTTCCCCATCATGATTGATGAGTGCCTCTTTTCATTTTTACGAGTTCAAAGAGGGTAAAAAACACTCGTTTTCACTCGTTCGAAGACAAGTCCAAGAATTTTACGAACCTGATAAAGGATAGGTTCGTTCCCTGAATGGGTCTCTCAGTGTTTAGTTTAACGAGTCCTATGAAATCAAACTCGGTATCGTTCATGTTTAGAGAATATGAACGAATATGGAAGAAAACTCCAAAAGGTCCTTTTTCGTATGATTTAGTCCCTACGGCCTGAAAAAGTATAAAATAATGCCCAAGAGAACTCTTCCAGTCATGATTGGCTGGAGTGTTCCTTTTTCATAAATAGTTTGTCTGAACCAAAAAAGAAATAAACTACAGTTGGATAGATGACTCTTCAAATACTTTCACGAGTATGAAGAAGACAAGTACTCGACAATATTTTCATATTTAGGGATTCCCAAAATAATCAGAAAAAGACTCAGAACTTTGATGCTGAGTTTTAAGAGAGTGACCAAAGTGTCGAAACAAACGCTCGCGGACTTTTTCCGTTTTCTGGAAGTAAAAAAAAGTAAAAATAAACTCCTCCATAGACACTACTCTTTATATTTTCACCCCTACAAGACTTTAAAAAATTCATTAGTCTCCTAAACAATCGAATAAATAACTTTATAAACTATATTAAAGGATGTTTTCATATTAAAATTATTAAAAAATATTAATAATAATGTGAAAAAGTCCTAAAAATACATTTAAAATCCAATTGAATAGTAAAAAACTAGTCATTTTACTATTTACCAATTTGTGAGAGCATTTAGGAGACTTTTTGGAGCCAGATCTTCAGCCGGAGATTCCAGGAGCATCCATCGTCCATTTTGAGTGTCGTTAGAAGCAGGTAAATGCTAAAACCATACTCTTTCATTTCATTGTTTCCATTTTTATTTTGGCTCGGATTTCAAGGGTCTTTGAGGAAGCCCTAAACCTGAAATGATGGCACCGCTCCTGCCCCTTACGGGATAGGTGGTGCCCAATGAAAACCGCCTCTTATTAGTTAAACTCAAGCGGTGCCACTGCTCTGTGTACATAGGGGACAAGCAGTGTCGATTGTGAGGATGAAAAACTCAATGGAAAAGCAAAAATAAAAGATTATTTATGTTTTTGATGATTTAATGTGATTCTAACTAGCCCTTTAAATTTTTTTGGTAGGTTTCATCTGGACAAAAATGGTTATATGGAAAGAAAAGCAACATGATAATGATGATGCCTTGGCTGAGGGAAATGCAGGGTGCATTGCTACTTTAATAGGTTGTGGCCTCTTGAAGTTTTTTCGCACTCTGAGTATGATATCTCATGAGCACCTGCTAGAACATATCCTGTGCATGTGGAACCCTGAAAAGTAGTATTTTGAGGTTAGAGCTCACATACCGACCATAGAGGTAGAAGATATCTACTTTTTTATAGGATTGTCTAGACGGGGTGCTCAATTTTCATTGACTGGTTCCCAAGGAGGGGATGTAACCACCCATGAGATGATAAACCACTATTGTGTGCCTGGCACTAAGATGCCAGGGAAGAAGATCCCCATAAAGGAAGTGGTGGCTGATGCACTTTGCATTGTTCTTTTCACTATGCATAGGATGGCAGGAAGCCAAGGGTCTCACCAGGCATCAAGAGCGCATTTATTGTATTGCATAGACACTATGGCACCCACTGTCTTTAACTAGGAAGAGGAACTACATTCGGTCTTCAAGGACCAACTAACTAAATGTCGGTAGGGTGAACTGAAACAATTCAGCTATGGATCCATCTTAGCTTGCTTATTTTTCAAGCGGGTGCCCCACATGAGGCCCTAAGTGGTATTTATAGAGCTAAGGCCCAGAGATCCCCGTATGTTGAGGTGGGTAGAGCTTATGGATCGCACGGGAGGCGGCATATTCAAAGTGAAGTATGATGCTGGATGTTTCTGTTGGTTGGAGGACCAGATCCTCATGATTGAGGATTACGCATATGCAGGTATTGACTTCAGGGGTGACCTTGACCTACAACTTCCACCTGAAGCGCAGTGGGGAGACATCGGTAAGAAACAAGACTCTAAAATGTTGATTATGTTTTTGTATTTTCATGTTTTTATATTTTTATGAGGAGTAACAAGACCTAAATTTTCTCATGTAGATGTTGGTGTCGCACGACCTGGTGGATCATCCACAATTGACATGAGAGCAGGAGCTCAGTTTGTTCATCACGGTAATGACTAGCTGGGAGAGCTAGAGGAGAACTTGGATAGGTTGACCCTAGATATACTAGATGCAGATATTGATGACCTCTCGATGAGGTACCAGAGGCACATTGTGGGAATTCCAGGCCATTTTAGCCAACTACTATGTAGAGTAGCGCGAGCTATCATGTGTTATCATGATCATCACTAGGTGGTGTCCTACATGATATATTTTTGAAAGATGAGATAGTGTCAGGATTTTGTATGATGTTGTATTTATCTTAAATCCACCGTGCTTTAGACGAGGTCTCGTGACCATTTTTTGTAAAAACATTATATATATATATATATATATATATNGTTTGATTTTTCATGTTATGAATGAGCGATATACCAGTATAGGATATAGTTTGCTAACGAATCAGCAACTGCATTATCTTCCCTAGGGATATGCCTATAAGTAATAACTTCAAATGACCTATCCAATAAACACACCCTTTGGTAGAGATGGAGTAGCATAGGATTCCTAATGGTATTGACCTAGTTCAAGTGGAAAACCACTAACTGCGATTCCATGAATACTATCAAATCATGAATGTCCCGAGATGCAGCTTCAGTTAGTAGATCTATTACTTCCTAATACTTGGCGATGTTGTTGGTAGCTGGACCAATACACACCACTTCTGAACTGACTAGATTGTGTGCAGGGGAATATCAAACCCAAGAAGCTGAAGCATAGTTCAGAGTATGGCAGCAAGCACCATCAACAAAGCCATAAAAGTCCATCCGTTCTGCATAACCAAAACATGGTATAAATAGTCTAGACACTAAACTCAAAACCATATTGAAAATACTAAAACACACTGAAAGTAAAAAATGTACATATATACAAGGTACCATACACGAGTGATCTAAGCATAGTACCTCTTTAGGTACAACCCATTGCAAGGTTTCCCGAGGGGGACTCCGTCATAATCCACGAGCTCATAGGCCCCTTTCTCTAAAACCTTAGACACAATAAAAGGACCGTACCACATTGATTCAAACTTCCATTTTCCTAGTTTATCATGTCTCTTCATAAGTCAGCACTTGGTCACCTTTGTTAAACACACAAGACTAGACAGATTTATCGTACTGTGCCTTGACATGTTTCTTATGTGCCTCATTGACTAAGGCAACATCTCGTCTAGTTTCATCAATATTGTTCAGGTATAAAAATATTTCTTCCTTGGTGGAAGTATTGGGGAGAATTTCAACGAAAAGTTTCAAAAGACGAAATCTGACATTGAATAGGTAGGACAACTTCTAGTCTGTATACTAACTGAAAGGGTGTAAAACTAGTTGTTGTTTTAACTAAAGTTCTATAAGCCCAAAGAGAGGAAAAGAGAGTCTGATGCCAATTGGATTTATGATCTCCAACCATTCGACGCAGCATAGCTTTTAAGACTTTGTTAATGGACTCAACCTGACCATTAGCTTGCCGATAATAGGGAGTTGAATTTTCATGGTGAAAACCCATTTAGCACTTAACTCTGCCATCATCTGATTCCAGAAATGTGATCCATGATTAGTGACTATAGACTGTGGAACTCCAAACCTAGCCACTACATGATTAAAAAGGAAGAGGGCAACAGTATTACGATCCTATGCATATGTGGGCATAGCCTCATCCCATTTAGTGAAATAATCTATGGCTACTATGATGTAACCATGCCCCCTGGCTGAGGTAGGATTACAATGCATAAAATCAAGCCCCCATTTGGCGAAAGGGCCAAAGGCAATGACGGGGTGCAACCGAGCAGGGTGGGTGCACTTTTTTGAATAGAAATGTTGGTAGGGTGGGAATTTCTTAACAACATCATGACAATATTTAAAGATTGAGGGCCAGAAATAGCCAACGTGAAGGATTTTCTGGGCTATATCCATCCCAAAGAGATGACCACCACATGCTCCATAGTGGCATTCATTGAGAACCTCTTCAGCCTCTTCATGGGTGAGGCATCATTGGAGAATGGTATCTATGCCATGCCTATATAATGTATCATTCAGGATAAGATAGTATCTCACATGGTGAAGAATGCAGCAACAATCATCATGAGATATAATGGGTTGACATCTCTGTGTCTAGAGATAAATGATTAAATATCCATACCACAAGTCGTTCATGCTTATCAAGAACAAAAATTCATCTAGGAACAAATCACTAGGCTGAGAATCCATTAAAGCATAGGGAACGTCACACATCAGCTCTGCAAAAACCAATGACTTCTTTGAAGTAGCTTTGGAAAAATCAAGGTCAAACTCATGTAGGAAAACAATCCATCGGGAGTATTTTCCCCCTAGCACCTGACGAGTCTAGATGTAGTACATTGGGTTTTGTTCTGCAAGTACGGTAGTGGTGCAAATAAAGATGTAATGATGAAATTTTTGGACAGCAATGACCATAGCCAATGCTAGATTCTCCACATGCAAGTATCGAGTTTTAGAATTGATAAGGTTCTTACTGGAATAGTATATCACGTGTTCTTGGCCATTTTGATCCTCTTTGGATAAAACCATTCTGATGGTAGTAGTAGAGGAAGCAACATATAAGAGAAAATCCTTTGAATAATCCGGTGGGTGTATCACGGGTGAATGGGTCAGAGCATACTTAAGATTATCAAAGGCTCACTGGGCCTAGTCATCCCAGAAGAATGGAGTATCCTTCTTAAGGAGATGCATATAACCGTGCATTTTCTCAGCAAAGTTACAAACAAAACGACAAATAAAGTTTTCCTTCCCTTGCAAACTTTGGATTTCAAGGAGGTTGGTTGGTGCAGGCAAGGTGAGTATCGCAGCAATCTTTAGTGGATCAATTCGGATACCATCCTTACAAAATGATGAATCCTAAGAGACATCCTGTCTCAATGCAAAAAACACATTTGTGTGGGTTAAACCATATTTTGTAATGGTGACATCTCAGGAAAATATCTCTAAGATGTTGAGGATGATCTTTCCATTGTTGTGAATGCACAGGGAGATCATCTAGGTACGACTCCATGATTTTTTTAATGTCATGAAATGCATAGGACATAGCGCGCTAGAATGTGGCTCCGACGTTCTTGAGGCCAAAGGGAAACTTCCTATAGGCGAAGGTTCCCCACAAGCATATAAATTCCATTTTATGCTAATCAGTGGGAAATATCTCAATTTGATTATAGCCAAAAAATCCATCCATAAATGAGAATATGACACTTCCAGCATAGTTATCGATAATATGATCGATGTGTGGAGTCAGAAAATTGTCCTTAGGACAATATTTATTTAGGTTTCGGAAATCGATGCAGACTCGAATAGTTCTATGCTTTTTGTTCACATGAACGATGTTCAACACCCATTCCATCAGGGGTACAAGATAAATGAATTCAACTTCATCTTGGATAGTTGTAGCTTCCATTGATGGACTTGTCTCAATTTCTACCTAACCGGTCTAGCTGTGGGATAGGTTTTTATCTCGTGGACCACAATAGATGGGTCTATTCCAGGCATTTCTTCATAAGACAAGGAAAAAATATCTCAGAATTCTTTAAAAAGTGATATCTACTCTTAAGTTTCTTCTATTGAACAATTCTGCCCTACATGAACATGTTCAATAGTTCCAAGCTTGATCGATATGTCGATTGGAACCATTTTGGTAATGTTGCATAAATTGCCTTAAGACTCAGAATCTTGCAACAAGACAGGTGTTTTTGGAATGTCAGCAATATCAGTACCCAAGAGAGTTACAAAATCATTATCTGTTGAATTGGTATTGGGGAGGAACAAGGATTTGTGATGATGATCCTCCCACACTGGTTCATTCGTACTCATAATCTCTATAATAGACTCATCTGATGGAAAATTTTGGGAGAGATAATCCAAAGGAGGAAGAGAAGGTTCTAACTAGTAGGGCAGGTGGTAAGGATCCAAAGCCACAAGATGAAGATCATCTATATGGACATCGAAAATGGATTGGATGGCATCATAAACTAATTCATGTGGGTTGAGGGAGGATGATTCAACAACTTGCTTTCCCTTGGGATCATATCCAAACATATAGATCATATTGACGGTCACCATCTCTATGCTAGAAGGAGCTGATGGGAACATGCCCATAAGGATGGAGTATTTAAGCATACCTACCCAAATCGACTGATAAGGAGGAGGGGACTGACATAGAAAATGGATGTTATTCACCGTAGGGATAGTAACATCCGACGTACAGAAATCAAGTTGATTAATTGTCACAATATTTCCCAAATGTGGAAACTGGAGAGTTCTAAACACCATCAAAGCGACAGTGGTCATAGCATAAAACCAATTTCTTCCTAAGAGAATATTGTAGTCTAACGGGGCGTCCACTACTTCCACCTGAACGGAAACAATTTTTCCCCCTAGCTCAACTGAAAGTGTTGGCATGAGACCATGGGGTTGGAAACCTCCTCCATCAAAGGATTTTAGGGTCATCGATGATTTCATAAGCTCAAGAGAGCCAATGGATTTCCAATAGGATAGAGACAAAACTGAGGTTGAAGAACCTTCAACTAGAACAATCCTAAAGACCTTTTTCCACAAAATTCCTGATAACAAATTTGGCGACTTCACTGGGGAAAGAATTTGTTCCTCTGGTCTTAATGGTTCAGATCCAAAACAAATAAGTCACAACAAGGCTGATAAACTTCTCCTAGAAGCTACAGACACCTAGAATACAATGTTCAGAGATTGATGTGGTCTTTCACCTACGACAAAGATCTCCAAGAAGATTCCTGCAAAAACACATCAAACACACGAGATCAAAGTACCAAATTATTTTCCATAGATCTATATTGGTGACTAAGGAATCCAATAATAAACATGCAATATTATATAAGACAAGTTATATGGGAAGAAAATCAACTTTGCATTAATGAATAATGAAGAGTTACAACCTGCGACTTAGTGTTGAATGCACTCCTTCACAATACCGATGTCTTATCCCCAATAGCTCCAACTTTCTCTTCTATGCTCACTCTAATGAATCAGGCCAGAATGTCAAAATGGCAGCATGACTTTGCTCTCCCTCAACCATGGGGTATGAGCCTGTTTATATAGGCCTCAAATGGATAGAGATGTTTGAGATTTTGGTGGGGGAGGTGGATAGGAGATCCATAAAGGAGGGATTTTGAGCTCAGCTGACCCAAATGAATAGGGTAAGGCCTGACACGAAGCTTTTTATTGAGAAGCTTTGTGAAGCTTCCTTTCTCACTTTTTAACAAGGGTACCGCTTTTGATCCTTTATGAAAGAGAGGTGTTAGGAATAACTGCTCTCCAAACAAAGAGTAAATCCAGTGCCACCATCTGTCTTCAACACAATTTAGGCAGTGATGAAGAAGGTACTACTCCTAAGCTTAAGGGGAGAAGCGGTGCTGGTTTTTTATGTGCAAACTTGACATCTGGATAAAGGATCTTTACTTCAAGATTTGGGAATAAGGGAAAACATGGGTATTTAGGATCTTATCACATGTTGGTGACGAGATTTAGGTATAAGACTCACTAAACTGAGGGTTGTTTTTCCTATCCCAATGGGCGAAGATAGAGGGGTATGGAAGAATACTAGTGTTGTTTCTTAAAATTACTTTCCTATCATATCCTAACCATTTATTTTTTCTCATTTGAATGCATAAGCATGTTTAATGATGTAAACGATGAAACAATTTTTATGTTATTGCAGTCACAGCTTATTCCAGACAACATGACGAAGAAAGGGAAATAGAAGGCAAAGATCATAGATTATGAATCAGATGCAGAAGGATGACCCACACCAAGGGTGGAATTAATCTATGAAGATACAAATCCAGTCACCGAAGTAGAACCCGAATTCAAATGGGGTCAAATCTACCATATGCTTGTAGAAAAGAGGGTTCCAGAGGTAGGTTTGGAAGACCTATCCTTGTATGACAACATACTAAGGTCTGGGATCACCAAGGTATCTACTAGACCAGACATGTTTCCTTGTGCACGGTCATCAGATGGATTCTTCCTAGAGTGGATTCAATAGGGAAGATAATGAACAACATGGAGGACAAAGGATTTGCATCCTTTACACCTGGATTTATTGCAAAATCATACAGCCTACTGCCATCCGAAATTAGCATGACAACTAAATAGGTCAAAAATTTGATTATATAGCTACAACCAATATGATGGTAGCTGAAGGGAATAATTTTAGGAACAAGCAATCTAGGGAGTATGAAACTGCTCATTTACATACCCCATATAGACTGGCAGTGCTGATGCTAAATAGAATTTTCAGCAAGGATGATGGTAAAACTTACAAGTTTATATGGATCCGACTGATCTATCATTTGGCCATGAAAGGAACAATTTTCAATTGGGATGATATACTAGCCAATAGCCTATCTACTTCTATCACTGCAACCCAAGAAGGTTTACACCAAAGGAAATCTGAATTCTACATGGGATCTTTTTTTATTGATTGCATACTTAGTTTTCACCCATTTGAAAAGTTTAACTACACATGGAAGGGAGAGAAAACCCCTATTTATGCAACTTATCATATACTATGGGGACATAAGTACCAAAATTACTACAAGTTAATCTGTGAAGAGTTCCTGATTCCTCTTTACCGACTAATTTTCTTAAAAGAGTGCAAGTGCCTATCAGAGGGAGCTTTGGAGTCTATCAAATATTTTTGGGATTAATTCTTCTCTGAAGAAGGCACATACCTCAGGATGTATGGGGGGAATAAACCACCCTCATTGCTACCAAGAGATGCTACGAACTACATAGTCCATAAGGAACCTGTAAGACAACTTTTCTTAGATGGATTTGGAAGTCACTTGTTTGACTTGAAAAAGGTTGTGTTCCCACTGCTACCTTTTTATGTGGGGAGTTACAAGTTTGCTAAAGTCAAGACTACCCCAGAATTCATTAAGGAACTGGAAAAATTTCACTTCAGAGAAAATAGCTTCCATGGGAATGGCTCACAGGGTAAATTTGCAACCCATCAAGCACTCCTTAAGGTAAATTTTGAATGCATTGACCATGTGGACTAGGAGGAATAAGTATACAGGAATATCTGTAACATGACAAATTTAAACAAGCAACTAAAAAATAAAACCACAATAGCTAGAGTGAAAGGAAGTAGCAGGAGTCTCCCAGAATCAAAGGGTCAATAAGAATAAGCTGCAAGAAAAAAAAAAGAGATTGCACACAGACTAGAAAAGGGGGCAAGAAAGCTCCTAGCTAAAGAAGACCAGAGAGAGAAATAAGAAGAAGAAGCTACCAAGAAAAAGAAAGAAGAGGCTATCCTAGAGTGACAAAGTGTCCTCACACACAAAACTTTATTAATGAAGAAGAAAAATAATTACATCATAGAGATGTGAGGGCTAAGTCCCGAAAGATTACCTCACATGGAAAACTCGATGGATTTAAATATCCAAAGAGTAACAACTAATTTACCATTACTAAAACTAACTTAGGGACACCTCACATAATCACATGAGTGTGTAGATGCCCTTTTACATTTATTAAACTAAACTTCTAAACATAACATTTTGGATCATAATTCCTAACAATCCCCCCTTTGATCCAAAAATTATTTTCAACAAATACCAAGATCATTTCTAAACTTATCAAATTTGACCCTTCCAAGAGATTTTGTAAAAATATCTGTAGTTTGATCTTCTGATTCTTTAGAACCTCTTCTTTGATTTCTTCCTCTTCCTCTTCTGCAACCTCTTCCTCTTCCAAAACCCTAACCATGACCTCTGTTTGAATATTGAAAATAATTTCGTTGTTGTTCATTTGCTTTGTGATCATTGCCCTTTTGATGATTACCTGAAGACTGTTTGCTAGTACTTGCGACCAAAATTTATTCTCCTGCTTGCTTTGTTTTACCAAAAGTTTTGTAATGTGTGGCAAGTAATTCACTTAGTGCACCAAAATAAATATTATCCAATTTATTTGTAATCTGTAAAGTTTCCAAAAAATTCTTATATGTCTCAAGAAATCCTGCGATCAAAATGGTAACCATCATGTTGTCCTCAATTTTACCAAAACCCACTCTTGAAATTTCTTGTTTGATATTCTTCAATCTAGAAATGTACTCCATGACATCACCTCCTGAAGACAATTTTTGTTGAAACAACTTCAATTGGAGATCGATTTTCTTAGCTTCACTTTGAGAATCAAATAAATCTTTCAATGTCTTCCAAGCTGACCACGCAACAGAACTATTTTCAATATGCACAAAAATATCATCAAAAGCAGTACTATGAATCAATGCTAAGGCCTTCTCATCTTTTAGTTCCCATTTTGCAAGTTGATCAGGAATAGTCAGTTTGGTAGGCTGAGCATTACAGACACCCTTCCACAATTCATTAGAAATAAGAGTGATGTGAATATGACGACTCCAAACTTTATAATTTTTCGATCCTTCCAACTTGTCAGATTCATTAAAAATACTTACAACTTTAGACATTGTAAAAATAAATAAAAACCTTATAACTCCAGAAGATGTGTATTATGCAAACCTTATAGCTCCAAGAATTAAAAAAAGAAAGCACCTTATGTCACCAGAATAAACAATCACCTTATATCACCAATAGAAATGCTTGAAAAAGATTTTATGCAAAAAATATCACCACCAACATGAAAGCAAAATTACGCATCAACAAGAGTCACCATGAAAGAAATACTGTAAGAAACACCACACACCATGCAAAAGAGAGCTATAGGGTCTTGGACTTGACCCACTTATAGCCTCAAGAAAATAATTTGATAGAGCTTCACTTTGCTCTAATCAAACCTTAAGTGAAAATACAATTACTCCTTATGACGCCAACAATGCTCCTTATTACTCCAATGCCCAATAAAAAATGCACCTTATCACTTCAAAAAATAGCAAATATTTATAGGTGAATTGGAGAGATACAATATTGTTGAGTGGGAGGTCACAAGTTCTAGTCCCATCAACTCCAAAAAATAACCCTTGTTTTAAAATAAAAAAAAATTATTTCTCCACCTTTTTCTTCTTTCACAATATAAAAAAAGATCTCCAAAAACAAAATAGGCCGATCTCAACAGATTTGAGTGGGCAGTGAATATCCAGTGAGACAGTTATGCGTCGTATGTGGGTCATTACCCTCTCTTGGCCTACTTCGTAGTTGCAAAGAATGAGTCCATCAGCAGAGAACGCTACAACTTCATACAGAAAATGTGGCTACTGTGTGGCTTACCCATGGAAAGAGAAGAAGATTGAAGGATTTTCCAAAAAGCAAACATATCTCTTGGGATAGCTCTCGCTCATATGGTTGAGAGTTCCAGTCTCAGAATAAATATTGCCTCAGCTTCAAAATTCGAATTGTTCTTTGGCAACGGTTCTATAAACTTCTTTAATGCTGGTTCTTTAATGTTGTTTCAGATTGGTCTTTAACACTGATGCTGGTTCCAATGCCTCCACGTTGATTATGCCAGTGAACTCTTTACGCTCATTTTATGCTGGTGCTATACTGCTAGGTGCTGATTTTGTTGGTTCCAACGCCTCCTCCAAAACGATGAACTCTTCTATCTCTATGTTGGAGTTTTGTTGGTTCTTTTCAACGTTGGTTTTCTCTCTTCAACGCCTCCTCCAAAATGGTGAACTCTTCTATATCTACGCTGGAGTTTTGCTGGTTCTTTTCAACGCTGGTTTTCTATGCTGATTCTTCTTCCCAACACCGGCTATGTTTTCTTTTATTTTTTTAAAT
This sequence comes from Pseudotsuga menziesii, assembly GCA_001517045.1. Taxonomy (NCBI): domain Eukaryota; kingdom Viridiplantae; phylum Streptophyta; class Pinopsida; order Pinales; family Pinaceae; genus Pseudotsuga; species Pseudotsuga menziesii. Next base: position 133,584 of record LPNX010067164.1, read on the forward strand.
TCACTTCCACAAAATTTTTAAAATAACCTTGCCTTAAAAAAACATATGTTACTCTCTCCAAGTAAAATGAAAAAACTAAGTCAATAAAAAATATTTTATGCACAGATTCTTTTTTAGCCCAAAAGAATAGGAATCATTAACTTACGGTCAATATTTCGCTATTCCAAAACCTTGAAGGTCAACTTCTTCAAACAAGCTTTAGCACCTTCCAACCAAGTTCCAAATAGACCAAGCTTCAACCGCATGCTCTGATAGCACTTTACCAAAGTGTCCTCAGACACAAAACTTTATTAATAAAGAAGGAAATAATTACATCATAGATATGTGAGGGCTAACTCCCGAAATATTACCTCACATGGAAAACTCGATGGATTTAAATATCCAAAGAGTAATAACTAATTGACCATTACTGAAACTAACTTAGGGACACCTCACATAATCACGTGAGTGTGTAGATGCCCTTTTACATTTATTAAACTAAACTTCTAAACATAACATTTTGGATCATAATTCCTAACATAGAGAAGATTACAGAGTTAGAAAAAAAATACCTCAGGAAACTCAAAATCCGGAGCAGGAGATGCAAGATCAAGAAAGAGCCATAGAAGAGGAAACAAAGAAAGATCAAGAGGACCTAGATGGTGAAAATCAATGATAGATTCCTACTCGCGAGAATCTAGAGAACCTCCCTTCCACTTCCAACAATATACTCACCGCAGGGCATCTCCCTATGGTCGAACTGGGATTGGTGCCATTTACCCCGTCTAAACAGCATGAAATTGCATGCTTGGAGGACGCATATTTTGATCCCAAAAGGAAATCCATTGTGTGGAAAATTGAGAAGAATTTAAAGATGGGAACTCAACTTGGAATCACCACAGTGACCGAGAAGACGGTCGTAAAAAATGTAGAAGAATATCCCAAGCAAATGGTCTCCATGGGTGTTGCAACTACAACTACAAATGCTCATAATATTAGGAGGCTCACTGAAACCCTTGATCAATATATGGGTAAAATAACATAAATGAAAGAGGTTTTAAGAAAGGAGCAAAGAGTAGGCCAAGAGTCTAAAAGAAAATATGAAGCTACTCTTTCATACTATGAAAATATTCAGCAAGATTACCAAATCCTAGGGGAGGAAAGGGATAGTTTGAAAGAGTAAAACATGAACCTTGATAGGGAAAATCAGAAGTTATTGAGAAAGGTAGCGGAAATGGAAGTTCTGAAATCATCAACTCATTAGAAAGTAGAGGAGCACAGAGTTCGAATCACAGAGCTTGAAGCGCAGAAAAGTTCTTTGGAATTTATTTTGAAGGCGGAAAATGAAAAGAAAATAGACATAACACCTCTAAGAGAGCATTCTCTCTTAATTAGAAGAAAAATCTATCAAGTACAGGTCAAGTTGGCGGAAGAATTTTTCTGGATCAAGCAAGCCAAAGATCAACTACAAGAGATATCAACAGTGGATACTACATTCATGGACAAAACCAAAGAAATTGCGGAGATCCTACAAGGATAGCTAACATGGTTAGAAACAAATACAGAGTGCCTAGAAAACACACTTGTAAAAAGTATGGAAAAATTGCAGATAGAATATGATATTGTAAATTTAAGTAGTATCGTTGTTGAGAGGTTGGTGGAAGTAGTGGAAAAGACAATGGAAAAATGTGCAGAATTTTTCAAGAAGATGCTTATAACTTAGAACAAATGTTTGACTCCTTCAACACAAAGGCTATAGGAATTTCCAGCACATGAAGAACACTTAAAACAGTTGAAGGATAAGCTACAAGAAGATGAGTTAAACATTCACCTGGTTAAAGGTTTAGATACAAAGGTGATTAATAGTTTATTGGCCCAAGTAGCAGTTAGTAACTGTCTACTAGAAAATTTCCTAAGAGTGACCCCTGCAAGAGTAGAAGACATAAAAGGCCAGCTATCCAAGCATGAGGTCACGGTCATATTTTTAGAGCCCACAGAGTTCGAGATATATGCCTCAGATGCTTCAGCATGGAAGCAATTCATTAATAGTTTGACTGGGTCCACTTAAGTTGTTTTGTCCTATTCACACATGGATATATTTGTGATATTTTGTATTTACTTTTTGAACACACTAAAAGACAAACTTTATGTAACCGAAGGTTAAGGAATCCCAAAGGGTAGGGAGACCAAAGGTCATTTTGAAATGTATAACTATAGGTAGAATTGAATGAGAGAAGGAATTTTCTAGCTCTTATATGTGAAATACTTGTTGTAAGAAGGATTATTTCTTTTTATAATAAAGAGGATAAATTTTCTGCTGGAGAAGGAGTTGTTGGAGTTTCAAATGCATGCTGTGTAGATGGCTGAATATAGAACTATTTATGTTTTAGCTTACTCAATGAATCTATGAGATCGTTCTAACTTATGAACTACTTCTATGTTGTGAATGATTTCCTTTCCTTTTGATGAATCTTATGCAGCAAATCAGTAATAAATGCTTTAACAAACACTGAGCTATCTCTATGTTAATTTTTCTACTGTGTTCAGGTATTTCGAATTTATCAGCTACCTCTAAAATTATTTGTGCAGAAAATGCAGTACATTACTCATCTAAATTGTAATTTTATGCCATGGGGATAGGTTAGATAAGATAATTTAGTTTAGCATAGTTTTTATTTGCTTTCTGTGATTCAGGAACAAAGGGGATAAGACGGGAGGTAAGAACCTACGCATCACATTGTGAAATCTTTGCTTCCTGATCATCTACACTTAATTTAGGCACTTGCATATTATTTATAAAACATAAAAAACACACATAAACGGTGGACCAGGCCGCAACAGGTAAAATAGATTTAAAGCTTCTTTTAACTCTACAGTAGTCAGGTCCCTAACTGAACGAATTCGCCACACCAAACGATAAACAATCTAATTGGGAACAGTTATTAGGAAAAATCCCTACTGTCAGTACCTGGGATTTTTCCAGGCATCAACACTGGTCCAACATTCTCTGCTCCTTCTTGGTTTCAGGGCTGATTCAACCATCTTTCCTTTTAGTATATTAGACCACAAACCTATCCAATTGGAAATTTTGGAGGAGAAAAACCTCAACCCCATCCCCTTTCTCTTTATTCTACTTTGGATTTAGGAAGGGTTTCTTGACCTTGTTTAGACATTCTAGGATATTTCGGTTATAGGATCCCCCTTCTATTTCTGGGAAGAAAAATTAAGGAGGCTTAAGGTGGCTCTCAAGGCCTGGGAAAAAAATATGAAATCTCAAGCCCCTCAAAGACTTGAATCTCAGCAAAACCTTGATCAGCACCAGAGATGGCAAGAAGTCCACCCTATGGATGCTGATAGTTTGGAAAAGGAAACCTCTCTCCACTGAGTCCTTCATGCCGCCTATAGAATAGAGGAGGAATTTTGGAGGCAAAATCCAAGAACCCTATGACTCCTAGTATGTGACAAGAACACCAACTTCTTCCACAAGAAAGTAGAAGGATGCAAGCACTTCAAGGCAATGAAAGAAATCCATAATCAAGGTCAGAGGGTTCAATAATTTGAAGAGATTAAGCAGATTGCTCATGATCATTTTAAAAACATATATATTGAAGACATCTCACCCGGTTTGGTTCCTCCCTCCCCAATTCTCAACCTGATTCCTCCTTCAATTAGATTTGCTACTAATGATACCCTGATTAGCCCTATCTCCAAAAAAGAAATTAAAAAATCCCTTTCCAGTATGCATCCTGAAAAAGCACCTGGGTCAGACGGTTTGACGACCAGGTTCATCAAAAACTGCTGTAATATTTTTAAGAATGACCTTTACAAGTTGGTTCTAAAATTTCAGGCTTGCAACAAAATTGGTGGCAGCACCAACTTAGCCTTCATTTCCCTTATCCCCAAAGAGAAAGGGGCCACCTTGTTTGATCATTCCATGCCTATTTCCCTCTGCAATATTGGATATAAAATTATCACCAAAATCATAGCTAATTGAATCAAATGAGTGCTCCCTTCCATTATCCCTAAGAATCAAGGAGGTTTCATTAATAGAAGACATATTTAGGACAACATCATTCTTGTACAAGAATCCATTCACTCCAGTGTTTAGCACAAGGAGAAAGGTACGATTGTCAAATTGGATGTTTCCAATGCTTTTGATAGAGTTTGACATGAGTTTTTGTTTCAGGTCCTTCGCAGATTTGGCTTCGATCCTCTCTTTATTAATTGGATCCAATCCTGCATCAACAATCCATGGATTTCCCCCTTGGTAAACGGTTGGGCAGCTGGGTTGTTTCAAGCCTCCAGGGCTCTTAGTCAAGGGTGCCCTCTCTCTCCTCTTCTCTATGCCATACAATATTTTGTTCTAAGCTTTCAGCTAACTCAAAGTCAACAGAACGACAACCTCATTTGGATCCTCATTTCCTATGGAGTGAGGGATATTAACCACGCCCAATTTGCTGATGACATGATTATCCTTAGAGGAGAAAGTGTTCAATGAGGTAGGAGTTTCAAGTCTAAACTTGGCCTTTACCAGGAAGCCTCGAGAAGTAATATCAATTATGAAAAAATTCATATTTACGGGTGGAACTGCAATCCCAGAGATATGTTGGAAATTACTAGAATCCCTGGAATGGAAGGGAAGACTCAGTGGTAAGCCTTAAAATACTTAGGAGTCCCATCTTCAAGGATTCACCAAAATCTTCCAACCAACTTCCTATTGTCGTCAAAATCAAGTCCAGAATTGATTCGCAGGGATCCTCCTAGCTCAATCCAGTAGGGAAAGTGGTGCTAATCAAAGCAGTTCTATCCAGAATTCCCATTTATCAGTGTTCCATCCTCCTGGCCCCTAAAGGAATTATTGCTCTTATTGAAAAAACTCTAAGGAAATTCCTCTGGAATGGGGGGAAACAGATCAGGGAAAAGTTATCGCTTGTAAGATGGGGGTGATTTCAAAACCTTTACTAAATGGAGGTCTTCAAATAAGAGATATTGGAAGCCAAAATCTCACCCTTGGAGCAAAAATCCTCTGGAAAATCGTCACAGGTAAAACAACCTACTGAAAAAGAGTTCTCTAGGAAAAATACTTCGCTGGGACGCAACTGAGATGCCTCGACACTCCACTAGTGGTAAGAAAAGGTTCTCCTATCTTTGTTATCTATTTAAAATCCATTGGTCTTCTCTCTTCGAGGTTACATTGGATCCATGGGAATGGGAAACATGTCAAAATTTGGGAAGACTCCGTTATGGGGATGTCGCCAATTGAACAGAGCCCTAGAATGACCTTGCTGAAAGATTATCTTCACAGTCAAAAGATAACCTCCCTTTGAAACATTTCTGACTGGGAAACTGATAGCAATAATATGTGAAAGGGTTGGCAGATTACCTGTCCCTCTCATATTAAGGATGAAAAAATATCCCTGATCTCCCAGCTACAAGGGAAGTCCCCGATCTCAAAGAGAACCAAGGATTCTAGATGGTAGGGGAATAAATCTGGAACCGATACCACCTTCGTAGGCTATAACTCCATCTTCAACCAGCATGCCCCTGACAATTCTTCTATTTGGAAGAACGTCTAGAAAATGAAAAGTCTTCCCAAAGTAGACTTTTTTATTTGTACTTTGGCTCATAACAAGATCCTAATCAGGGACAACTTAAAGAATAAAGGTTCGAAAGGCCCAACTAGGTTCTTGGTCTATCTTAATTCTGAACAATCTATCAAACATCTGTTGCTCTCCTGCCCCTTTGTTAAGGAAGTCTAGAATCTTTCTCTCCCTCAAAAATTTGGATCAATCCTTCTTCTTGATAATATCCACTATCTTCTGATTGACTGGGCCTTTATCTCTCTGTTTTCTAGCTTAAAGAATAGGATGCTAACAACTTGTTGGATGACGGTCCCAAAGTTAATTTTTGTGGATGATCTGGCTGGAAAGGAACTCATGAAATTTTAAGGGGAAGGTCAATCAAGCTAAGCAGGTGGCTTCCAAGGTGTTAGGAAATCTAGGGGACTATCTAAGCTCCCTTTGGTGTGAATCTTATGGCTTTCTTCTCACCCCTTCCAAGGAAGTGTGGCTTCATAGTCTCACACCTTATTTAACTAATGGATCCCTAACGGCTCAAAAGAAAGCAAGCTCTTAGGAGATAAGGCTTGAGGACTCTGAATTCAACAGGTGCATGAAATACCTTCATAGAATCATTATTTTCTTCAATGGTTCCTCTAAAGGGAACCCAAGGGCAGTAGGGGGGAGGGGTTCTCATTACCCTGAAAGGAAATAAGGAAATTTCCTATTCTTGGGGTCTTGGACTCGAATCAAACAATGTGGCCGAAGCTCTGGCCCTTTGGAAAGGCCTTCAAATTTCCAAAGCTCAAGGTATCAATGACATTGTGGTTATTGGAGACTCTAGGCTTTTTATCTAGGCTCTGACGACAAGCATCCCTCCCATGGAGCTGAATATTCATCATGTGTTAAGGAAAATTCAAATCTTCGTCTCCTCCTTCCAAGAAATCAATTTTTTTCATGTCCTCAAAAAGTGTAATACTTTGGCCGACATATCCATGAACCTAGCATCCAGCTTAGACAAAGGTGTCCTCTTGTCGAACCCAACTAGGTCCCGCTGTCCTATTCCTTAGCGCCCAAATATATGATTTCACATATGACCTTCTACCTCAGTCCCAAGGGGCCTTCTCTGGGATCTACCACGTGGGCCTCCCCTCAACACGTGGAGTGTTCCTCCCTCTCCTGTGGAAATCCTTGGAACCATGTGAAGGCGTGTGGGCATCTGCATGTGGCACGTGCTGGTTTAAAGGTTGAAGGGTTTTCGTACGCACGGCTAAGGCCACTGTCCAATTCGTCACCCCGATTTGGCATGCTTCTAATCCTGTCCTTCTATGCATTTCAGAGATCTCTCATCCTTTCGCATCAATTGGAATGATGACGATCGATGTGTGTGGTATTAAACAAGGTGGTGGATGGCTCTATCTTCCTCATTGTTGGATGATTTGCAGGTTTACAAGAGTTACAGGTGCTGCCAAATTTTTGTTCATTTTCGTTCCCATTGACACGTCTTGAGAGTCCACTACATGCTCCCCTCTAGCTCTGCATGTGGAAGATCATGCTGGGGATATCAGAAAGGGGATGAGGATAGTGAACCATCTACTGAAGAGAATGGACAGAGAAGGAGGGCGTTGACTGGCGAATGTTGATCAGGATTTGGCCCAGCTAAGGAAGGAATTCGATCTCTCGATCAAGCAAACTAAACAAGTGTTCACGAAGTTTCTTGTAGAATTGGAAATCAAGTTGGAAAAAGTGGATCTGAAAGTGGTTAAGCTGGAAGTAGCAGAAGATTCTGGCTCCTCCTCTTGTCATGGTGGAAAGGATCGCTAATGCATGTACTCTCTGGTTTTGTTTTTTCTTTTACTAATCATTGTCATTTTTAGTATTTAGTTTTGGTATCTCTCATAGTTTCATCTTGTAAAATCCGAACAATATTGGTTGATTTTGGACTTATGATTACCGCTCCCATAAGGGAACCTAAATTTGTCGCTTCCATAAGGGCACTCGAACTATGTGGTTTTTCCCACAGTGGTTATACCAGTTCTCTTTTAATATAATCGTTTATGTTTAAAAAAAAAATTGATTCTTGGGAGCTCATCCATTCCAAAATAACATAACAAAATTAACGAGCAAATGATTGTTAGAAAAACAAGATCGTAGAGCAATAACAATAAACAATAAATATTATGCAAATATAAAAACATTACAAAAGAGACACCAAATATAACGTCGTTCACCCAAGATAGGATACATCCACATAGAAATTTCCAGTTCTTTCATTATATCGTCCAACAAAATGAAAGGATACAACCTGTAGCAACCTTGCTACACTTCCTCTTCACCCTCACACAGTCTCTCACAAACAATCACATAGATCGCTTTTACAATGCTACAATATAATACAATACACAACCATATTAAAATGCCTAGATCGCTTTTACAATGCTACAATATAATACAATACACAACCATATTAAAATGCCTTCCTTTTATAAAGGGAATACCATGGGAAAATACCACGGGCTTCCCAAAACCATGGGCCCATAAATCACCCATGATTGACCAAGTCATGACTCTAAAATTACAATATTTTACAAGGAAAGTTTCCTAAATTTTCACTACAATGGCACTGCCCCTGAAGCCTCGCTAGAGGGTGCTCCAAAAATAGTCCCCCCACCCCACCTTGGACCCCCCTGACGACTATAGTGGGGGGGGGAATCACCCCCACACCCCCCTGTCACGTGTTGGAATCCAAACACGACTGACATAACATCTATGAATCAGGAAGATCAAGTTCCACAACCAACAATGATGCATAATCTAATGCAGATCCATGATGTCTTCTATGGTGGTAAAGGAAGACAAGAGATATTTGGTCACACATATCAACACCCCTGGGACAAATATGTGAGTGAAGGGTTGGAATATTCCCAACGCCATTCTATAAGTCGTTATCATGGAAATAACCATCATGACCATTATTCTATAAGACTTAAAAACATAAAAAGTGAAGTGAAGACTTTGCAGGGTGAGCTTTGGAAGCTCAAGCCTCCCACCTTTGATGGAGAGAAGTTTGGTGAAGTACAACTGAGATGTGGCTACTGGAAATGAAAAAGTATCTGAGGTTGCATGATTACTTAGATAATCAAGAATCCCACATTGCAATATTTAATCTTGAGGGAGGAGCATAGTGTTGGTGGAAGCACTTGAAGCAAGTAGAAGGATTGGATGAAAGACAAATCTTATGGAAAAAATTTTAGAGGTTATCTAAGCAAGAGTATTTATCCGAGCAATATTATGAAAAGAAAATGTGAGAGTTCTTTGAAGTCAACTTGGGTAATAAAACTATGGAAGAGTATGAAAAGCGTTTCTTGGAGATGGTTGGCTATATCAATTTCATCTAGGATGAGAAAGTTAAAGTTCATCATTTCCTTAATGTACTTCTAGCCTATTATAGAGATAGAATCATATATGATGAAACCCTACCATCAAAACAATGTATTTGGAAGGTCAAGTGTTTCAGTGTTTTTTAATTTTATTTTTCACAAAATGTACATAGTAGCTCTCATGCTTTTTGGTCTCTTTGGTGACCAATGGATTTTTGGTCAAAGAATTAGGTTTTGGATGCAATAATATTCCACATAGTCTAAAAAAGCCAAGATTTGGGCAGGAATAAAAAAAATTACGATTTTGAAAAAAAATGGTCATAATTTCTCAAAATCTAGGTTACAATTGTCAATTTCTGAAATTTGGGTGTCCAAGGGGTTTTTGACGGTGTACCATCAAAATCAAGATTAAAATAGTTAAATTATTTTGCAAAATTAAAAGGTTGGATTCCCGTAAAAAATGGTGGTCCAGTCCAAATGGTTCATTTTTAAACCACTTCATAATATTGTATTGCAAAATAAAATAATAATAATAGTAGTAATCTATTTTTAAGATTATATTTGTGGGACTCTAGGACCTCTTTGGAATAAAGTGTACATGTATCCTAGGCCCACATTTAAATGTTTATATACCCTAGGCCCTCTACATTTGCAATAGAGAGTGTACAAACTCTTATTTTCCTCAAAGTGTACATAGCTAAGCTCTCAAGCTTTTTGGTCTCTTTGGTGACCAATGGATTTTTGGTCAAAGAATTAGGTTTTGGATGCAATAATATTCCAGATTGTTTAAAAATTCCAGGATTTGGGTAGGAATAAGCCATTTTTGAGGTAGGATTTTGAAAAATCATGTCATAATTTTTTAAAATCTAGGTTACAGATGTCAATTTCTCGAATTTTGGGTGTCTAAGGGATTTTTGATAGTGTACCATCAAAACCAAGATCAAATATTTTGCAAAATTAAAAAGTTGGATCCCCCTAAAAATGGTAGTCCAGTCCAAATGGTCCACTTTTAAACAACTTCACAATATTGTATTGTAAAATAATAATAATAATAATAAAATCTATTTTTACGATTATATTTGTAAGACTCTATGACTTCTTTGAAATGAAGTGTACATGTATCATAACCCAGATTTAAAGGTGTATATACCCTAGGCCCCAGAGATTTCACAAACTCTTATATAAATTGCTTTTGAGTTTTAGATCTGAAAGTATTTGCAAAGGACTCTGTAAAACCCATTGTTAATCATTGTGTTTTATCAGTGTTACTGTTTTGTTTGATTAATCATTGTGTTTTAACAGTTTTACTGTGAAATGGGTGACATGGAAAAGTGTTGTGATTTCTCCGTGTTCCATATGAATATAAGGGAGGAAATATTGGCCTGGTTGCCCATAGAGTCTGTATGTAGATTTCGCAGTGTGTCCAAGGAATGGAATGGCATTCTCTCAAGAGAGTTTATAACAAATAAATGGGTTAAGAAAGCCCCTAACAGGGATCCATCCATGGCTAGTTCCTGTGCGAGAGGGAAGATCACATAAATGGGAGGAGAATGGCTGGGTCCCTGTGGGATCGTTGGCTTCTTGCTTCTTCGATCAGACCTGGAAGGAGACCTCGGCTGTCTCATTGTCTTTCCTCCAACAATATGCAGAACCAGAACCAGAAAGTAGAGATCCCCATTTTTCTACTTGCTACGGATCCGCAGCCGGCCTCTTCTTGTTGTGCCGTATTCGTGGTCGTGGTATGGATCCGCAGATGCAATTTGTTGTTTTCAATCCTCTGACAAGAACGTCTGTAGAACTTCCCGTTCCCGTTTTGTCATCGGGCTTCATACGTAACGCGGGCATCCTGAGTGACAGTGGAGACGCATACAAAGTCGTGGTGATGGGCACGACAAAACAAAGTCTTTCGCATAAAGTCGAAATATACGATTCCATTGACAAGTCGTGGAGAATTGCTGGACACCTTCCAGAAAATGTGATGAATGTGGGGAGGCAACTGCTTTTCTGCAACGGTTATGTCTACTGTATGGCGATGATTTCTGGGCAGCGGGCCGTTGTGGGTTACAACATTGGAGAGGGAACTTCCATCCTTAGGCCATTGCCTGTGATAGCTGACGGCCACTTCGTGGTGCCTCACCTCATCACTTGCGGGCCACGGGTTCTAGTCGCAGTTTTTGAAGGTTCTTATACGGTATATAATGAGCAACCTTTGGATGTTATTATATGGGAGCTGGAGAAGGTAGAGGTCAACTCCTCTTCATCGTCGTCCAACTCCTCTTCATCGTCGTCTTGGTGGAAGGAAATTGCAAGAATGCCTCCTTCCAATCTTGAGATTTTGTAGGAATGGCAGGAGATTTTATAGAAATGAAAGGATCTTTTGCGGGCATTTTGTTGACTGTATTCATTGTTGCGTAGGAGTGGGGCATAGAATCTGCTTCACGGTCTTTGAAGAAAGGAAGGTGAAAGAGATCCTTGCTTACAGTCTCACTGAAAATACATGGAGTTGGTCTCCCAGACGTATTTTAAACACCACTGCAAGTATAGGGGACTGCAGCCGTACTTTAAAAACCACTGCAAGTATAGGGGACTGCAGCCGTACTTTAAAAACCACTGCAAGTATAGGGGACTGCTGTGAGATTCCAATGGCCTTTGAACCGAGGCCAGACATGAAGGTTGATTAAGGTATGCAAGCCTTTGCCTTTCACCTCATTACTTCATCCTAAACATTATTGCTTTTTTAGATCTTCACGTTTATTTCTGTAAGTTTCTTGGACTTTAATGGGAGACGTATAGATAAGCAAAGCTTTGAGTAAACAACTCCAGGCTTCGAAAAAACTTGTAATTTCTGGGTATATCTGTTTTTGCAGATTTATTAAGAAGCTGAGGATGCTCTGTAATATGAAATATGAAATGGATTTCAAAAACGTTTATTGCTGTAAGTTTCTTGGACTTTAATTGGAGACGTATAGCTAAGCAAAGCTTTGAGAAAATAACTTCAAGATTAAAAAAAACTTTTAATTTCTTGGTGTATATGTTTTTGCAGATCTATTAAGAAGCTGAGGATGTTCTGTAATATGAAGTAGATTTCAAAAATGATTTAGATTAATCCATCAGCATTGGTGAATTAGTTGATGCTCTGTAATATGATGTGGATTTCAAAAATGATTTAGGTTAAACCATCATCATTGGCTGCTTAGTTTATTATAGCAGAACTCTGTAATGAAAGCTACAGTTTTGTCATTTAATAAAGCTTTTGTAGGCTGAGAAACTCTAAGAAGAATAGGAATTCAGAAATTGCAAGTTTCTTCGTTTAATAAAGTTTTTGTAGGCATACTTTTTTTTATGTGCAAATAATTGTCACTGTTTCTTAAAGTATAAACTTCGGCCTACTTGCTTACTATGATTTTATAATATTTGTGTTTACTATGATTTTATAATATTTGTGAATTTGACTGGATTTGGATTTCAATTTAGTTCATCAACCTACTTGGATGCATTTCTCAATCAATTGTAATGCATTGTATGTAGTTTTTACTAAAAGTAGTTTTTTTTTCCAATGTATGGTTTTGAAATACATATGAAATGTAAAGTTGTACCATTTTTGTACTTACCATACTGTTCATATAATTTTTACCAATAATTACCTTGCACACCTTGTGTTGGGTTTTTCAAATGATCTCACTTCCCTAGTAAGATTTTGCAGTGTCCTTATTTCTCATTATTAAAGTTAGTTGCAACATCTAT
>LPNX010067172.1:0-80234 GCA_001517045.1 Pseudotsuga menziesii
TTTTCATTTTTCAAATATATATGATGAACTATCAGCAATTAAACAAGAGAAACTAGCCTATATGTTTTTGTATTTTTCTGAGATATGTATTTCTTAAACTAAAATAAACACTATTCTAATGCAAAATTTACAATGCAGAAGATTATTTATGTTTTATTTTTTCATTTAAAAAACGCTAAAAAAAGTACTATGCATGTGTAAATGCAATGTTTGGGTAGACTTGGCATTTATAAACTGTATAAAGGACACAAATAGAAACTAAAAGGCAGATAGACCCTAAGAACCAGCAAAAGAAGCAGGCCAGGACTTCAATTTGGGTGCAAACAATGACCTAACAATCACTGCAGACTTTCAAAAAGGCAAGCACAGACCAAAAACTGATAGACAGTAGACTGGACAAACAGAGTCTAAGACCCTGATCACTGATCTAGACTCAAGCACTCAACCAATAACCCAAACAGGCCAGACAGTTTCAAAATGCAGACAGTAAATAACACAAGTAAAAGGAACCCAAGGGCTTCGAAAAGCACTTAACCGTGATCACCTGCAACACTCAGACAACTATGCAACACTCTTAAAGAAAGCCTCTACAAAAGACAGGACTCATAGCATGTCAAAGAACAAGCAAACTTTAACACCAAAAATCACAGTCTACAGGGGTATGCGCGACTGTATATTAGAGCAAGTCGCGTATGATGCGCGGCTGTCTATAAGGGCAACCCGCGCATGCAACTTAATATGCGCGACTGTCTATAAAGGCAACCCGCGCATAAGTGCAAAATCATCTCAAAAACAGAGAAAGATTAAGACTTTCAAATGCTGTGAGTATGTAAGAAGGCAGGCTAAAAGATCACAGACTAGACTTCGAGCAATTACTGGCCAGGAAAACAGAAAAAGACCTAAAGCAGACTTGGCATCCCCAGCGGAGTCGCCAGTTCTGTTGTAATGAAGAATTCACCTAATAACCTAGGTCTGGGGGTTACCAACGTACTATGACCTTGCAGACAATTTGATTATAAAAGCACAAATAGGAAATAGGGAAGTAGCAGGAACTTACTTGTAATAAACGAAGGTTGATCCAAGCTAACTCCTTCCTCTTTGCTTCACTTCTACAATCTCCAGGATAATTCCTCCTTCAACCTGTTAACAAAGATTCTTCCAATATACAGTATGATTCATATATAAAGATGCATTTTAGGCAAATCACATATCATAATGAAATATAGATGTTTACCAAGTCACAACACATGAAACACAATATGGAAGAAGTAATCTGCTTTATTAACAGTAATAGAGGGAGTTTAGGTTACAACCCAATGTCTGAACAAGGGACTCCTCTGTCACCAAAGGACTCTGAGTTTCTCTGCTCCAAAGGTTCTGTAGTAAATCCACCAGCATAACTTTGCTCTCCAAGTATATCCCTCAAACCCCTCCCCAAGGCCTCTCTTTATATGGGTGAAATGAGGTAGTTCTCGAAGGGTAGGGAGGTTGCAGCAGTTAATGGGATTAAGGTAAATGAAACAACTAATCTTCCATTAACGCGTGCTTTTAAAAATTAATTTTGAGGGAGATATGCGCGGGTCTGTAGTAAGGCAACCCGCGCATCATGCGCGACTTTGTATAAGGGAAACCCGCGCATAGATCTATGCGCGACTTGCTGGACATACCTCTCGCGCATATGCGCGACATGCCAATAGGGAAAGTCGCGCATGCACTCCAAATCTCAAAATAGAAAAGTAACCAGCTGGGCATATAGGGAATGCATTTCATCATCAACCAAGGTATAATGAAACTGGGCAAACCTCAATCCATAAGTGTCCTTTTGTGTGCCGACCTGAGGGATGTCAGCACTCGGACGGAGAGGTGCCAATCAGCTGTATAACAGTAATTGTTAATGTGTCTTGAATGAAGTATCAGCTATCTATAACTCTTCATAATGCACGTACAAAATGTATTACTCGCTAATGAATGATAATTCTGCTCCCTAGGGATAGTTTAGGTTGTTAGTTTACTTTGTGTTATGTTGTATGTGTTTTAGGTGCTTGTGAACCTTAAGACGAGAGGTAAGAACCTGCGCATCACATTGTGACTGTTCTTTACATATTTAGCACCCTGCATTGTTAGTTAGGCACTTGCATATCATACATTAAGTCAAAAAATTACAAAAAACTCAGTGGACCGGGCCGCAACCGGTAAAACCTTTGTTTTGTTGTTTGACCTACGATAGCCAGACCGCAAACTGGACGGATTCCCTATACCAAACAGTCAATGGGATAATTGGGAACGTTGATTGGGGTGAATCCCTTACTGTTGTCGCCTACGAATTTCCAGGCCCCAATAGTTTTGGAGCTAGAAGGAGGGCCGCCAGTGCATGGCTGGCCGAGGAAACCCGTTTTCCCGAGAATTTTCCACAGGTGACAGTTCCGAAAGAAGTGGGTTCCATAATCCAATCCTGAAAGAAAACAGAGAACATCTATATGCTGTTGGTAATGAAGTGGTTAACAACCTAATAAGACACACCTGGGCATATGTAAATAAGCTTGGAGGGTTGCCAATTATCCCTGACTTACCTATAAGAGAATACAAAAAGAAAGAACGTCCTATAGCAGAAGATTCAATGTTGGTTGGAGACTGGGAAGAACTTGTAGAGACTGCTCTATAGGAGGTTGAATTACCTTTGAACCAAGAAGGCCTAGATACCCCTTACAGTTCTCCTGTTCAAACTCCTGTTGGTTCACCCCCTCACTCTCCACACCGACTCATGGCTGGCGTAAATGCAAACCAACCCCCCAACCCACCAAATCCACCACCTGCATGGAGAGCCAGATCACCTCTAAATCTAACACCTCCATTACATGACTTACCCCAATCCTTCGAAAAATTGCTGCCTAAATTTGACCCCAATGAGAAGATCCTAGTGGATGATCATCTGCAGAGTTTCTACTTGGCAATAGAGGGTTTAAGGGATGGGGAGCATGAAGATGTAGTATGTCGACTTTTCCCGCATACACTTAAAGGAGCTGCAGCTTCATGGTATTTTGGGTTGCCTGCTAACTCGATTCTGGACTGGAACACCTTTGAGAGGATATTTAGAAGTAAGTATGCGACCCAAAAGACTCATGCTGCCCTTATGAAAGGACTATGTGCATTGAAGAAAGAGAAAAAGGAAAAAGTGCACAGTTTCACACAAAGGTTTACAGCATATCTTAAGAACTTCTCTGAAATAGATAAGCCTTCAGACAAAGTACTGATTGAGTACTATACTTCAGCTTTGGGTCCTGATTTGGCCATGTTTGTGAAAGGTAGGGCCAAGCCTACTCTAACAAAGACCTATGAAGAGGCAGAAGTGGTGGAAGCGGAAAGAGAAAGTATTGAAGATTATCCAGAACAATCAGGAGAGAAAGGTGCGGGCAGAAAAGCCTTATTGTTCGCTAAGCCTAAGGAAGAAAAGTTGCCAGATCTGGAAAATATGGCCAAGATGATGCAGAAGATTTCCAACAAGATCATAGATATGGGAAAAGAAAAGGAGGCACAAAGGTTTTATAAGCCATATTATAAGAAAAGAGAGGATAAGGATCATTCTAATCCTCCTCCTCACAATGCTGCATCCATGAATCTAACAGAGGTCGGCATGGATAATTTCTGCACTTTCCACCAACAGCCGCACTCTGAAAAGAATTGTCCACAATGGATAAACTCTATGACGCTAGTGATGAATCAACTGCTGGATTCTAGGTTAACAGAAGAGGGAGATGAAGAAAGAAAGGAAAATTCTGCCTCTACATCTAATGAAGATCAGGAAAAGGAGACCTTGGCATTATGGAATTCAGTCTCATTATTTGATGCTGAAGAAGGAAACACTCAGGGATACCAGGGCATTATGGAGACCAACGTGGCCACAAGAAGCCAAGGAGCGGTTAAGGACGACAGTCTTATTCTTCCAAAGATCAGAAGGCTACAGAGAAATGTTAAGAAGAAGTTTCAAAATAAAGCCTTGGATGATAAGATTCCAGAATTCACGATTACTAGCCAAAGTCCTAGACAAGATGATACAACAACCAAGCCAAGTGAAGGAAATGCTGACAAACCACATCCAATTGGATAGCCGATGAATTATGACATTGTGGAGGATTTGAAAAAGGTAAAAGCGAATGTTCCACTATTCGAAATGTGCAAAGTGCTGCATCAAAAAGAGAGATTGTTGAAAGCACTTGAAGCATCAGATGACAAGCTGCCCACTAACAATCAACCTCAGGACGAAGAAGAAATTGGAGAAACCAGCGTTGGAGGTGAATCTAAAGCTAAGCATCTACCTTTCCTCCTAAGGTTTGAAATTTTTAATCATAACGTGCACAATTGTCTGGTAGATTCGGGGGCGTCCATTAATGTCATGCCCATATCAGTATGTAAGAAGATAAATGGGCAGCCAAAGCCAACCATGTGGAGGGTGGTTCAGTTGGATAGGAAAAACGTTAAGGTAATTGGTGAGATGAAAGAGGTCCTAATCCGTCTGGCATCCAATGACAAAGTATGCCAAGTTATTAACATCATAGTGGCTGATATACCAGATGCTTATGGTCTGGTCCTGAGTAGATATTGGTCAGCCAAATTAAATGGATGTTTCGCTTCAGATTGGTCGCACCTGTGGTTGCCATACAAGGGGAGTCCAAACCAGATCAAGATTCTAAGAGAACCCCACATGAAGTACAGTGTTACCCAACTGGATGAGAAGAATATACCTGTGGATTCTGTATTGGGAAATTATTTTCTTGAGTTGGAACCAGGGAATTATCAAGCGGAAGAAGCCGACAACCCATCTGATACCCAGCCTGATCTCCTTCGATTCTCGCAGGCTGGCGAGATTGATTGTAAAATAGTAGACTTAGCAGTAGGAGTAGATTCATTTTCAGTAGTTAATGATTTTTGGACTTTATTTTTCGATGGCTCTAAGACATTAGAAGGGTCAGGGGCCGGCTGTGTCCTAATTGACCCACAGAAGAATAAACATTTCCTTTCATGTAGATTAGAGTTTGAATCTACTAATAATACAGCTGAGTATGAAGCTCTGGTGTAGGGACTCAAGAAGCGATTGACTTGAAGGTAAGTAATTTAAAAGTTTTTGGGGATTCTGAAATTATTGTGAAACAAATACGGAATCAAATCCACTGTGTTTCTCCTCACTTAAAAGCTTACCGGAATGAGGTATGGGACCTTCTTAAATGTTTTAATGCATTCAACAATATTTCAATCCCAAGAATTAAAAACGCAGCAACTGACTTATTAGCTACTTCGGCTGCTAGGCTTGTACCCTCAAATAATCGATGTACTATTGAATTGATTTTCAGGCCTTCAGTACCTGATATAATTACCAACCTGCGTGTGTTCGATGATGACCAGCAAATTATAGAATGTTTAACAAATGACGAGGTATTCAAAGGAGTGATTATTGATGATGAAGAACACCAGGCCGAGATGAAATTTGATAATTTCATCCCTAAAGGGGCCAGAACGTTAGAAAAGATGTTTGACTTGAATGAGAAGTTTAGGAGACCCGCCAACGTGAAGACTCACAACTCAACTCTACAGTTCGAGGTGATAAATTTGGGGATTGAAACGACACCTAAGTTCGTGAATCTCGGCAAATACTGTTTGCCGACAGAAAGAGACAAGTTCATCAGTATATTTAAACAATACAAACATGTCTTTGCCTGGACGTACCAAGAGTTAAAGACATACGATACCAGCATCATCAAGCACGTTGTTTCCATCAAGGCGGGAGTCAAGCCATATTAGCAGCCCTTGAGGAAAATGCATCCAAAACTGGAACCACTGATTCAGAGTGAGGTAAAGAAATTGTTGGATGCTAGAATCATTTTTAAAGTCAGACACTCTGAGTGGGTATCGAATTTGGTACCGGTCAGAAAGAAGTCAGTAGAAATCAGACCGTGTGTGGATTTCAAGAACTTAAACCGCGCATCGGATAAATATAACTATCCTGTGCCACCGATGGAGCAGCTGCTACAAATGGTTTCAGGTTCTGAACTGTTTTCATTATTAGACGGGTTCTCTGGTTACAATCAAGTGTTGGTAGTCGAAGAAGACATATTAAAGACAACATTCAGGACAAAATGGGTAACTTTTTCCTATAGAAGGATGCCATTTGGATTGATTAATGCTGGAGCGACATTTCAGAGAGCTATGGAAACAGCTTTCCACGGACTAATTGGATGAAGCGCTGTGGTGTACCTTGATGACATTACAATATTCTCGAAGAAAATAGGAGAGCACGCTTTTCACCTAAAGCAAATTTTCGAACGCTGTCGAAAATATGGCATCTCCCTCAATCCTAAGAAGTGCGTGTTCACCGTCACTAAGGGCAAGTTACTGGGGTACATAGTTTCAAATAAGGGTATATCTATAGACCCAAAAAGAATTAAGGCCATTGAACAAATTCCCATGCCCCATAATAAAAAAGGAATGCAATCGTTTATGGGAACCATAAATTTTGTACGAAGGTTTGTGCCTGATTTCGCTCAGACTGTCAAACCACTACAGCAGATGGTCAAACAAAATGCACAATTTAAGTGGACTGATATTGAGAAGGATGCTTTCAGCAAAATTAAAACTACTGTTGCACACACTCCCTCCTTGAAAATCCCCGACTTTGATAAAGACTTTATTATGTATACATTTGCATCCGATGATTTGCTGGCAGCTGTACTCATGCAAAAGGAAGATGGGGGGGATGAATTCCCAATCGCCTTTATGAGTACTGGTCTGCAGGGGGCTGAATAAATTACCCGGCCATTGATAAGCAAGCTTATGTAGTGTTTAAGGCAGTGAAGCAATTCAGGCCTTATATATTAAAGAATCGAACCAAGGTAATAGTTCCCTACCCAGCTGTAAGATCCCTTCTCATACAGAAAGAGTTAGGAGAAAGGAGGGGCAACTGGGTAACAGCTCTTCCAGAGTACGACCTTGAATTCAAGCCAGCCTCTATAGTCAAAGGTCAAGGGTTATGCAAATTGATGACCAAAAGTGGGAACAATGAAGAACAAGCCTGGGAAGATGATGCCGAATTACATGTAATGGATGTATGCCCTTTGTTTACAGCTCCTGAGTCTTGGTATAGAGACCTTGTACATTACTTACAGTCAGGGCTACTGCCAGAACATTGGAATTCCAAGCAAAGAAGAGCGTTGCGTCTTAAATCATCCTCCTATGAACTTTTTGAAGGAATACTATTCAGGAAAAACTATGATGGATTCCTTCTGAGATGCTTGGAGAAAGAAGATGCTAAGAAAGTAATGTCTGAATTGCACAATGGTCCGGCTGGGGGACATTATTCAGGGGACACTACAGCCCACAAGGTCCTCAGAGCTGGTTATTACTGGTCCTCAGAAAGTGTGATATTTGCCAAAGGTGTGGTGGAAGACAGCCTAAAGCAGCAGTGCCCCTAAAGCCTATGATGATCACGGAACCATTTGAGCAATGGGGGCTGGACATTATTAGAGAAATAAAGCCAAATTCATCCCTACAGCACAAGTACATTCTTACTGCGACTGATTATTTCACTCGCTAGGTCGAAGCTATCCCACTGCGCAAGATAAATGAAGACAAAGTCATCAGCTTCCTACAAGATCATATCATGACCAGGTTTGGAGTTCCAGTTTCGTTAGTATTTGATAATGCTAAATACTTTTCATCAATTAAATTGACTGGGTTTGCTCATGATAAAGGGATAAAATTGCATTATTCTGCTAATTACTATCCACAAGGGAATGGCCTCGCTGAATCCTCTAATAAAAACCTCATTAGAATTCTGAAGAAGATTGTAATAGAAAACCAGAGGAGTTGGCACTCAGCCTTACCAAATGCCCTTTGGGCTGATAGAGTCACCCCCAAGTCTGCAATTGGAGTGTCCCCATATACCCTTGTCTACGGTAAAGAGGCCATCCTTCCTCCCAATATCATGCTACCATCTTCCATTCTAGCTCAGGAGTCTAGGGGGTTGGATAATGAAGTTTTACAAATAAGAATATATAATCTCCTGAAAGCTGAAGAAGCCAGGTCGAAATCCAAAGAACGCTTTAAGCAACAACAAGAGTCAGTTAAGAGATGGTTTGACAAGCATAAAGCTGGGACAAAAGACTTTGAAGTGGGAGACTTGGTCCTCAAATGGGACCACCCCCATGATGAGAAAGGAAAGCATACCAAATTCTAGCAGTTGTGGGTAGGCCCTTTTCAGATTCCAGCCAAGCTTGGTCCTTCTACCTACAAGTTGCAAGATCTGCAGGGGTGGGAGGAGAACCTACCAGTAAATAGTTTGGTTCTCAAACCTTAATTTTCCTGAGTCTGTCTGATTTTTCTGTCTTGTACATAAATAATCCGCCCAACTGTCTTTTGAGTTAGGTTTCTAGTTTGCTTTTGTTGATTTCATTCTAGCTTGTTTCATTGATTTCAATAAAGGGAGCAAACCTACAGTTGCATGGAATACATCCGAAATTTTTGGGTTTGATAAACGTTTGGTGTCAGATTGTGTGTTGCTAATTTATATGAAAGGATTTCTTCCAGTATAGCAGTTTTCTCGAAGAACTCTGTGTGCATTGAAGTCCTGCTTAACCCCTGTGAAATAAACCAGATTCGAGGAGTCTGGGGTACTATGTCGAGGCTCCATCCACGTCACATTTAAAATGTTCTAAGGAGCAACAACAAAGGACCCATGGAAAGGAGCAAAGTGAACAGTGTATTAAATATAAATGATCCCATGCCAAGAAACGAATGCCAAAAGGAAAATAAAGAGTCAAAAACTCCTATGAAAGCATCATAAATCAAAGCAGGAGCTGAATCATAAGTACTGAATTGCCAAAATATCCTCTCCATCTGTAAGCTGAAACTTGAAGTACACCACTCACAAAAAAGGACACTATGGGATAGAGGATCTTGAATCAAAATTCAGTAAGAAAGGCATGTGAGCAAACTCATATGAAATAGGACAAAAGTCCGAAAGCACAAGAAAAGTGTGAAAATGGCATGGGAATGAGGAACAAACAGATATTTCTGTTTACCATATGCTCCAATCCTGTGGTGTCCAAAGATTTTAGCCACCTGAAGACAAAGGTAATAATGAAATTCATCCTCCATCCTCGACATAGTTATCTGGGATTGACGATTTTGGTTTCCACTCTCCCTAATTGGATTGTCATCAATGATTAAGGGTACACACTGCTGTCATTTAAGAAATCCATATTGCTGGAAGAAGTCAATATGATGCTTTTTGCTTGTTAAACAGTCTGTCACTCAAAGGTTGATCGCCCAGAGATCTAGGTTCACCACGCAATCGCCAGTTGTTGCAGCTGCAACTTTTCTCCCCAATTTTCTTAAACTCGGGACCCCTCCTCATGATTTTGTTTTAATTTTTGAATCCTTGGAGTTGTTGGCATGCGTTTCAATCTTTAAATGACTACAAATCTTGACTCTTGACCAAGGTCTGGTTTTTGATTACGCTGAAGTTTATGGCGAGCCCTAGTTGTTAAGATTGTTTTGTGTATTGATAAAACTAGTTGTCTCTACTGAGGTCGCAATTGTTGGCAATTGTTGGATGTTTGAAGTTGACTGAAGCACTTAGTTTTTCGTTGTTTTGATCGGAAGTTCGAATTGTTTCCCTTCCGCCGTTGCGGCTCCTAAAGCAATTTATCTTCCAAAGTGTGAAAGCGCCGATGGCCGATGCGTTTTAACCTGTTTGTTCGTGGGCATGAAGTCGTGTCTCGTTCGCCGTTGCGGATGGAAAATCCTTTTGTCTTCCGAAACGAAAATCCGTCCGACATTCGACTTACATCGCATGGCTTTAGTTTTCTCTTTTTCGCTGTTGCGGCTCTCCAAGTCTTTTGTTTTCCGAAGTTCAAATCCTTCTGACTTTCAATTAAAGCCTCTCTTGCATGCGTGTCGCTTATCCGTGATTTGGGTTTCTTCGGCCGTTGCGGCTGGGAAATCCCCTTGGTCTTCGATGTTATTTCCTCCCGATTGCCGATTTTAAGTTTTCCCACCAATGTGTTTCCTGCTGACTGCCGTAGGCTAGGTTTGTCAAGCCCGTAGATGGTGCGCCTTGCCATTTCCTTGTGGAATAGTCGTTTAATCAATAATATTTGCTATTTTGAATGATGCTGGTCGATTGATGGCAGGCGGGTTTGAGGAGATTAAGTACTCTACCGTGGTGCTGAGAAAGACGGACCGTTTGGCAAGAATATAACTGAAACCGGAGGGATCGCCAGGAGAACCAAGGGAGTAGAAGACAAAACCCGGATCTATAACGGCGCGAGCCCAAGAAGTCATCAATTACCAAGTGGTCCATGATTACATATAGACAAGGAATGCGAAGCGTTAGAGGAAATGAAAGATCATGCGTTTGGGGAAAATGAAATGCTCTAGAATTATAGTTTAAATATTTGAAAGTAGGAATGAGATGGGGCTTTTTCCCTGGAAAATTTTGTAAATGTTTACTAGTAAGAGGAACTATTTCGTCTTGCAAAGGAAACTGCAATTTTTCCTGTTGGAGAGAGTGAAATGTGGAATGTATCAATGCGACTCAATGAATAATGTTGAAGAGGAACTATTTCATTTTCAGCCGTGTTTCATTTACTGTGAGAGTATTTCACTTCTTGGACCTATGTCCTTGTTGAGTGTTCTTCAGTATTTTTTGGGATGTCTTCCACTGTGAGTAATAAATGTTGTTCATAAAATAATCGGCTATCTGGTTGTTTAAATATCTGTAATTGTTCATGTGTCTTGAATGAAGTATCAGCTATCTGTAACTCTTCATAATGCACGTACAAAATGTATTACTCGCCAATGAATGATAATTATGCTCCCTAGGGATAGTTTAGGTTGTTAGTTTACTTTGTGTTATGTTGTATGTGTTTTAGGTGCTTATGAACCTTAAGACGAGAGGTAAGAACCTGCGCATCACATTGTGACTGTTCTTTGCATCTTTAGCACCCTGCATTGTTAATTAGGCACTTGCATATCATACATTAAGTAAAAAAATTACAAAAAACTCGGTGGACCGGGCCGCAATCGGTAAAACCTTTGTTTTGTTGTTTGACCTACGGTAGCCGGACCGCAAACCGGACGGATTCCCTATACCAAACAGTCAACGGGCTAATTGGGAACATTGATTGGGGTGAATCCCTTACTGTTGTTTCCTGCGAATTTCCAGGCCCCAACAGGATGATAATTTGTATCTAATATATCCTTTGCATCCACACTAAGATAATTGTTGTTGATAGGTCTCATATAGTGGTACACTTACGGTTTCTAGGGAATAGTGATTTTCGCAATCCCATTAAGCTAATTTCTTGAGTTTTGTTCATAATTCCTAGAAAAGGTTTATGCATTTCATAACCTGCTTGATCATATATTGTGAACTTATACAATTTATCATCATTTTTTGACCATTAGATACTCAAAGTTGTGTATTGATCCTTTTTACCATTATAGAGGACTCTGTAAGTTAGGTTCCCAAATTCTTAAAGGGTGCTAGCTCAATGGAAGAGTGCCTGCCTTACAATCAGGAGGTTGGTGGTTCGATTCCTCTATGCCCTAATGATATTATAATATCGGTTAAAAACAACAAAATTAGTAAGCAAAAAATAAGAGATAAGTGACCAAACAAAATGAACAAAATTCGTATATAAAACTACTAAAAATGACTAAATTAGTGACCAAAAAATGAGAGATGCGAAATTAGGCATTGAAAAGGATGCAACATGTGGCACCAATGATGAAGCCAAACATGGCGTTGATAAGGTAGCAAAATAAGTCATGAAACTAGGCATTAAAAAGGATGCAACACATGGTGCTAATGATGAAGCCAAACATGGCGTTGATATGGTAGCAAAATAAGACATGAAACTAGGCATTAAAAAGGATGCAACACATGGTGCTAATGATGAAGCCAAACATGGCGTTGATATGGTAGAAAAATAAGACGTTACTTTGGATGAAAAACATGGCGCTACATAGGAAGCAAAAATTGTTGCAACAATAGAAGCAATATTGTTAGGCAGAGATATTGTCATTTAATTCCATTGTAGTATTTGCCTAACTATTTAATTTGTCAATCCAAGGTTCGTAGGATTACAAAGCACACACAAAGTATATGTAGGGTTGAAGCAAAATTAAGCTAATCTAACCCCCCCTTGCTAGTTTCTAATTGCTAATCTAATCCCCCCTTAAGATGAAACACACAACTGCTAATCTAATGCTGGAAATTGAAACACATGATCGAAAGTAAATTACATAAAATAAAGACAACATATGAAGAGGAATGAGACAACACATGTGAGCTCACATTAACAACAAAACAATCTTAATTTAAATCACAAGAATCAATGACAAAGCATGAAAGCATTATGAACAAAATCTAAGAATTCCCTTCTCCATATTACAAAGTCAAGACTAACTTGTACAATCTACTATCTCTTCCCCTAATCTACGATACCCAAATGAAGAGAGAGCACTTTCTTTTATACATGAATTTCTTTGAGAAGGAGATAACAATCTCATAATGACAGATTCATTATTCTCTCAACCACTCTTAACTAATTTACTATTATTACAAGATATGATCCCTTCAAATCTTCCACATGTCTCTCACAAATTCTCCACATGTCTCTCATAAATCCTAGATAGGATATGCCAGCTAAATCTCCATGATATTCTCCTTGGAATATTCTTTGAATAACTATCTCCTTGAAATGGTGGAGGAGATATTCGAGAAGTATTTTCTTTGAATTAATCCTCCACATATTCCTACACATTGCAAAGCTCATCCATACTTGAGATATTAGTGAAAAACATGTTAATTTCTAATATTTAATCATAAATTCACTTATAATACTAAAATGAATAAAGTGGAAAATAATAAGGTGAAACCCAAATATATGTATGGAAATGGTATGATGAAAGGTTAATGGGGCGATGAAATGTGAGGAATAATGAAAGGTGAAGTGGATGAAAATATGACATTTATGAGTCTCAACATCCTCCCCAAGTGAAGTTGTTGCATGTCCTCATGCAACCTTGCATGGATCTTCTTGAGAAATTTTGGCATCTGAACTATGGCTTTGATTAATAATGTCTTTTTAACAATGAATGTTTTAAGGGTGTGAGATACATGAGTAACAACTGAATTTTTCTTATGGTTGGTTCTTGTGTGACAACCATGAATACAAAGAACGTTGGTTCTTGTGTTAACAACATTCATTTCGTTTATCTGTTTTCTAGCTGCAATATTAATTTAACCATACACTCACTAGAAATGATAAGCTATCAATATGTATAGAGAACATCACTGTGTTGATGTATATGTAACTTCAGAATGTATTTCACTTGTATTTCTTATATATTGTAACCTGATGTTTATTCTGGGATGTACTTGAGTCATTTCATGCCCCGATGTTCCTATCGAGAAGTTCTATAATGTAGACAAGTCATGTCAAGTCATTGTGGGTAACCCTCCTATTGGTTAAGGGTTATAGTCCTCGCAGTTCTGGGGCACTAGGGTTATTAGACTCTCCTAGTGATGTCAGCCCTAGTAGGGTTTAGTCAAGTTGGGAATTAGTATAAATAGAGAGTTGGCCTCTCTATTTATCACACATTGCATACACACTCAAGTGTAGTGCATAGTTGAGGAAGTAGAAGACACTGGGGCTAGATAGAAAGAAGGTTACTGTTGTCGGGAGATCACCTTACTGTTTTTGGTTCTACTTTTGGTGCTGATTCTATCTCTGAGGAAGTTGTGGGGTTTTCACCATTTATGGTTTCCCCGAGGATAAAAACTGTGTTCATTGCCTCTTGTGTTTGATTGCTGTGCTTATTATTCTCTCAGTTAAAGATCCTAATATATTTCTAGCTTAATGATAAAAATCTAACATGGTATTAGAGCTAACCTGAGAAGAAGACACTGTGCAGTTGCGGGAACTAGGGCTTCCTAATTAGTGGATCTTCCTTCACATATTTTCAGCAGAAGAAGGTTGGATTAACTCTCCTCCTTAGGGTGCATCTTCCTGTTGAAGCAAAATCCAATTCTGAGTTTTTCAGTTTTGGTCCCAACACTACTGCTGAAAATTAGGGCTTTTCACAGAAGAGAAATTTTTTAGTGAGCCCAGGCCTGGATTGATCTCCTACCCAAAATCAAAGTTAGGGATCAAATTCAAAGCATTTGGTTGGATAGAACTCCGAAAAATAAAAACCCTAATTTGCTATTGAACCAACAATGCAGGATTTCATCTCCAAATCCAGATTCGACATCTTGAACTGGTAAGATCTAAATATTTTGTATTTCCATTTGAGTTTCTTAGTTAAGATGTCTCATCATGCCAATATTGATGAAAATCTTGAGGGAGCTGATAACTTCCGAGCCTAGAAGTATAGGATCTCCCTGGTCTTGGAAGAAAATAAGTTGGACTCCTATATCAATGAGGAGGTTCCAGTTCTAGAGGGAGATGAGGCTAAGGCCTTACATAAGAAGAAGTTGGTTATGGAAAAGAGGATTATTGCTGATTCAATCAAGGATCACCTCATACCATAGGTGTCCTCCCTGAAGACACCTAAATCTATGTTTGATTCCCTAACCAAACTATTTGAAGGGAAGAACATAAACAAGAAGATGACTCTGAGAAACCAATTGAAGAATGTAAAGATCTAGAATGCTGACACTATCCAGTCTTACTTTACAAGGGTATATTAGATCAAGGAACAACTGGAAGCAGTAGATGAAGAAGTGGAAAATGAAAAGATTGTGATGACCACCTTGAATGGTCTCCCTAGATCATGGGACTCTTTCATTCAAGGGATCTGTGCCAGAAAGAAGTTAGTCAAGTTTAGTAGACTATGGGAAGAATTCTCTCAAGAAGAAGCTCAGATAGCAGCTCGAGAAGAGAAGATGGGAAATGAAGATCAAGCTCTCATAGTTAACTCCAAGAAAACTAGAAGGAACCATCATCACTCCAAAGTTAAGATCTCACACCCTAAAAGAGATCTGTCTACCATTAGATGTTGCACATGTGATGAGAAAGGTCACATATCCAGATTCTGCCCTAAGAATGGGAACTTAAAGAAGAAGAAGGAAAACAAGAGAAGACATCATGCTCATGCTGCAGAGGATGATGAACCTTCCACAAAGAGAGTAAGACAAGAAAGTGATTCTTCAAGTGATGAAGAATATGTGCTGATCTCCGCTCTTACGGGAACTGTTTCACATGGCAATGATTGGATCATAGAAAATGGTGCTTCCAAGCACATGAAAGGATTCAAAGAATCATTCGTACTGCTATCTGAACATGAGTCACCTCACAAGGTGAAACTTGGGGATGACTACCAGTATCCAATAAAAGGTAGTGGTGAATCCTCCTATATACTAGACTCTGGAAAGTCTATGAAGATGAAGAATGTATTATTTGTTCCAGGACTAAAGAAGAACCTCCTCTCCATATCTGCATTGGATGCAAAAGGAATGAGGGTTGCTTTCGTAGATGGCCAATTTCTTATGTGGCCAAAGGGAAAGACTTTTGATGATGCAATAGTAATTGGGGAACAAGAAGGAGGTCTATACAAGTTGAAGGGTCAAATAGAACAAGCTTTGGTTCATGACTCAGTAGAACCAAATGAACTTTGGCATAGAAGGCTTGAACATGTGCATTATAGAGCACTACCACTTGCAAACAAAGCTGTTGAAGGTCTTCCAAAAATTCAAGCAAAACATGATGGAGTCTACAAAGGATGTGCGAAAGGAAAGAATACAAAGAAGACATTTCCAAGTAGCGAGAGCAAGGAAAAAGGAATCTTGGAAATCATCCACTCCGATGTATGTGGACCAATGCCATCAAGTTCTCTAAGTGGGTATGCATACTATCATTTTCTTTTATTGATGAATTTTCTAGGAAGACATGGATTTACTTCATGAAGAACAAAGATGAAGTATTCAACAAGTTCAAGGAATTCAAAGCCTTGATTGAGAACAACACTGAAAAGAAGATGAAGACTTTTCAATCAGATAATGAAGGAGAATTCACTTAGAATGAGTTAAAATAACTATGTAAAGACTCAGGGATTAAGAGGGATTTGTCCACTCCTTATAATCCACAATAGAATGGGATTGCAGAAAGAAAGAATAGAACTATCATGGAAGCTGCAAGAGCTATGCTTCATGATCAAGATATTCCTATGCATCTTTGGGAAAAAGCAGCCAGAACAATAGTGTATATACAGAACTGTACTCCACACAGAGTACTCGAGAACAAGACTCCTAAAGAAGTCTTCTCCGGCAAGAAACCAGAAGTCAGCCATCTTAGAATATTCGGCTGTCCAGTGTACATACACATTCCAAAAGAGAAGAGGACAAAATTACATCCTTCAAGAAAGAAGGGTATATTTGTGGGATACTTTGAAAGCTCGAAGGCTTACAGAATATACTTCCTAGGGTTCAAGAAGATTGACATTAGCAGGAATGTAACATTTGATGAAGATTCAGCCTACATCAAATCCAGAAAGAAACCTGCTGAAGAACCTGAAGAAGCAGAAGCTCCCAGAATTCATAATACAATCATGAATGAAGAAACTCTAGAAGAAGATCAAGAATTTGAAGAACCACAAAGACCTATAGATCCACCACAGGAGAAGAATCCTCACAAGTGGAAACCTGCTTAGGTACGAGAGATTATCCCAGGTGCGGAAAGATATGGGGTTTCAGAAGAGAATCATAGAGAAAGAAAGAGGACCAGATCTTGTTCCAGTAATGTAGCATTACTATGTGATTTCATTGATAAAGAACCTTCCAATTATGAAGAAGTGGCAGGACGAAAAGAATGGAAGGATGCTATGATTGAAGAGTATTAATCGATCATGAATAATGATATTTGGAATGTTCTCCCAAGACCAAAAGGGAAGTCAGTTGTGACTTGCAAGTGGATCTACAAGATTAAGCATGCTGCAGACGGTAGCATAGAGAAATATAAAGCAATATTTGTTGCTTGTGGTTTCTCCTAGAAAGAAGGAATAGACTATGAAGAAACCTTTGCACCTGTAGCCAGATACACTTCCATCAGATCAGTACTTGCTCTGGCTACAGTGATGAAATGGAAGATACACCAAATGGATGTCAAGACTGCTTTCTTGAATGGTGTAGTGGAAGAGGAAGTGTATGTGGAGCAGCCAATCGATTTTGAGACACATGACAGTGAGTCTCATGTGTGTAGATTGAAGAAAGCCCTGCATGGCTTGAAACAGGCACCCAGGACATGGTATGATAGAATTGACAGCTTTCTATCCAGTTTGGGCTTTACCAAGCGTAAAGCAGATTCCAACCTTTACTACAAGGTTGAAGATGGAGACCCAGTGATGCTCCTACTATATGTAGATGATTTGTTTGTGATAGGTATGGATGGGTTGATTGCTGATACGAAGAGAAAGCTTGCTG
The DNA here is from genome assembly GCA_001517045.1 of Pseudotsuga menziesii. NCBI lineage: Eukaryota > Viridiplantae > Streptophyta > Pinopsida > Pinales > Pinaceae > Pseudotsuga > Pseudotsuga menziesii. The sequence continues at coordinate 17,477 of LPNX010067172.1, forward strand.
CCGAGTTCGAAATGAAGGACTTGGGTATGATGCATTATTTTCTAGGTATGGAGGTGTGGCAGAATACAAATGGAATCTTCCTTGGATAAGGGAAGTATGCAGTAGAGATCCTAAAGAGATTTTGGATGATGGACTGCAAGGAATTGACCACACCTATGGCATCAAATCTGAAGCTATTGAGTGATGCTTCATCAGATTCGATTGATGCCATGATGTATCGTCATATGATTGGATCCTTGATGTACTTGACGAACACGAGACCATATATTTGCTTTTCTATGAACATCTTGAGCCAATACTTGATAGATTCGAGACATGTTCACTTGACTACTGCAAAGCACATTCTGAGGTACCTAAAGGGTACAGTTGATTATGGGCTCAAGTATAAGACTGATCAAAGGATTAACCTGGAGGGTTATGTTGATTCATATTCGGTAGGAAATGCCATCGATAGGAAGAGTACTTCAGGGTGTTGCTTCAGTATGGGATTAGGTGTGATCTCTTGGTTTAGCAGGAAGCAATAATGTGTGGCACTGAGTACAGCTAAAGCAGAATATGTCGCAGTCTGTTTAGCTAGTTGTGAGGCAGTATGGTTGAGGAAGCTACTATTTGATTCATTTGATCTCCAGTTAGATGCTACTTGTATATACTGTGACAACCAAAGTTGTGTAAAGTTGTCAAAGAATCTAGTATTCCATGACAAGTCGAAGCATATCGAGATCAAGTATCACTATATCAGGGATATGGTACAGAGAGGAGTAGTGAAGCTCCAGTATGTTGCAACGGACGAACAAATAACTGATGTGTTGACTAAGCCATTGGCTAGGGTGAAGTTTGAGTACTTCAGGGAGAAGCTTGGTGTTCTCTAGATCAAAATTCTTCCCAAGAGGAAGTGATGTGTCCGTGTTGTGCCCTTCTGACATGGTGAGAGGATTGGTTCCTTCCATGGTCAGATGCAATTCTTGTTCCCTTCTGACATGGTGAGAGGAATGGTTCCTTCCATGGTCAGATGTAAGTGTCGTGCCCTTCTGACATGGTGAGAGGATTGGTTCCTTCCATGGTCGGATGTAAGAGATGTGACATGGTGAGAGGATTGGTTCCTTCCATTGTCAGATGCATGTGATGATCCCACATACAGCATGAAAAAGGGATGAATCTATGAAGACACATCTAGTATGAAAAAGGATTAGCTCTTTGTAGGTCCCACATCCAACATGAAAAAGGGCTGGCTCTGTGAAGACACATCTAGTATGAAAAAGGACTAGCTCTGTGTAGATGCCTCGTCTAGTATGAAAAAGGACTAGCTCTGTGAAGACTCATCTAGTATGAAAAAGGAATAGCTCTGTGTAGATGCCACATATAGTATGAAAAAGGACTAGCTCTGTGAAGACTCATCTAGTATGAAAAAGGACTAGCTTTGTGTAGATGCCACATCTAGTATGAAAAAGGACTAGCTCTATGAAGACCCATCCAGTATGAAAAAGGACTGGCTCTGTGTAGATGCCACATCTAGTATGAAGAAGGACTAGCACTATGATGATACATCCAGTATGAAAAAGGACTGGCTCTGTAGATGTACATCTAGCATGAAAAAGGATTGGCTTCGTAGAAATTCCTATGACGAGAAGAATCAAGAGATAGCACCCGCGATGATCCAGATCGAATGATGATCCAGATCTGATGATGAAGATGACTTGATGATGAAGATGACTTGAAGATGAATATGGATTGAAGATGAAGATGACTTAAATATGATGAGGACTCGATGATGATCTAGAAGATATAGAGAAGAATACTTGTGCTGAAAATTGTGTCGAAATAATACCTTCCTAGTTAAGAGGGAGTGTTGATGTATATGTAACTTCGGAATGTATTTAACTTGTATTTCTTATATATTGTAACCCGATTTTTATTTCGGGATGTACTTGAGTCATGTCATGCCCCGATGTTCCTATCAGGAAGTTCTATAATGTAAACAAGTCATGTCAAGTCATTGTGGGTAACCCTCCTATTGGTTAAGGGTTAAAGTCCCCGTAGTTCTGGGGCACTAGGGTTATTAGAATCTCCTAGTGAGGTCGGCCCTAGTAGGGTTTAGTCAAGTCAAGAATTAGTATAAATAGAGAGTTGGCCTCTCTATTTATCACACATCACATACACACTCAAGTGTAGCGCATAGTTGAGGAAGGAGAAGACACTGGGGCTAGATAGAAAGAAGGTTACTGCTGTCGGGAGATCACCTTACTATTTTGGGTTCTACTTTTGGTGCTGATTCTATCTTTGAGGAAGTTGTGGGGTTTTCTCCATTCATGGTTTCCCTGAGGATAAACACTGTGTTCATTGTCTCTTGTGTTTGATTACCGTGCTTGTTATTCTCTCAGTTAAAGATCCTAATATATTGCTAGCTTAATGATAAAAATCTAACACACTATGCATAAGAAAGCCTTTTTTTTTATCTTTATGAATCATGCCAATATGTATATCATTGTGAATGAAGAAAAGTGTGACAAAGTGTTGTTGGAAAAGAAATGTTGATGAATGTCAAATAAGAAAAAAAAATGGGATAATGGTAGTGAATATAGTTCCCCCTCCTCGATTGAATTGGTTGCATGTCCCTATGCAACTTGGTGCAGGTCATGGAAGTGAAAAAGGAAATGTATCATGATGAGTAATTTTCCAAATTATTCATTGCTAGTAGTTAAGGAATTACATGATTAAAGTTTAGAAAATGACATACCTCCACTTACCCAAAGAGTAGATGAACGATGCAATAGGAATGTAGATGCTGCTGCTGGATCGTAGAATATGTCACTGCTATTGGGGCTATAACTATTGGATCATGGGAAGTGAAGGAATCATAATTACTGCTGCTGAATCATGGAGAATTTGTCACTGCTGCAGGATAAACATGTAACTGTAAATGTTGTTGCAGCTACGACTGCTGTAATTGCTGTAGTGCAAAGTGGAGGAATATGAACTGTTGAATCATGGAAAATGTGGAGGGAAGAAAGTGGAACTGTGTTACTCTCATATATTTGAAGTCATGCTTCTGCAACTGCTGATGGAGTCATGAAAAAGAATGTATAGTATTCGCCTGCTACAAAACCCAATGGTATAGTTCTAATCATGTGAATGTATGTGTCGAGGTCGAGCATGAAGATAAATGATTGGATTACCGACCATTGATGAATGTCATTAACCAACACGAGGCAACTCACCAATGATGTCAATGAGTGCCAAGGTACTCAAGTACATCTTGCGAAGTGTGAAATAGATGTGCTAATGTCGAGCCACTTGCAAGATCTAATGATCAAGGGACATTGATGTATTCCCATGATTGTCAGCGAGAGAACTTTCCATTAAGACACGCAAGCTTCCAGGTATTCAAAATGAACTCTAGTCTATATCCCAGATAAGGTGCTGAGGTCGATGGGGCCAGGCTTGTTGAAAGGTGGGCCTTAAGGAATCCCACATCATTCAACATGAGTTGGTACAAAAATATTGGTAGGACTATAAGGGAAAATATTTCATAGTCAAGTAGTGGACATGGCAAGGCCATGTAGTTATGGAAAGGGAGCTAGTATTATGCAGAAGGAAAACTAGAATGGAAAAATAATTGAAAAAGATAAAGGGATGCATGCAACTCAGAAAGATAGGTATGTGTGAAGTCATGATAGTTAAGGTAATGAAATAGTGGACTCCAGTATGGATGACTAATGTGCCTTGAAGGAGAAATGGGGTAAACATTCATGACACAAAAGGGTTTATGAATGGTTTCTATGTAACAACAAACACCATAATGTTTATGATGAGTAATGACTCCTTCAAGCTGTTTATCAAAGAATGTTTTTCAAAGTTTTTGTGATTCTTGAAAAATCACTTTAGTAGCAAAATGCGATCGTCTTTGAACCTGGAAAAAAGCTTAGTACAAATTCCTACATGAAACTTGTGAGAAGTTCGTAAAAGAAAACATATCATGCGGAAAGAAATACACAAATTGTAAAAATGGCAAGAAGAAATAAAATGTGTTATACCTGTTTCCATTGCGCTCTAGGTTCGTCATTGATCGCTGTTTGAAGTGACTCAAAGAAAACAATTTTAGCATGAAAAAACAAAAATCATCATTCCAAAGATGTTTTCAGGAAGTGTTGAGGTCCATTTGCATTTTTTTCGATTGTTTTTATTTTAACTTTTAATTGTTTATGGCTTTTATATTTTTGGTTTTTATTTTCTTTTGGAGGGTTTTCTAATTTTTATTTTTATTTTTTATTTTTTATTTTTATTTATTTATTTTTCTTGTTTTCTTTCTATAAGACAAACTAAATAATTTTTATAATTTTATATATTTTTCTTGTTTTTGTTTTATTTTTATAACCCACCAAAACAAAAAGGCAAAAACACAAAAAGTTAAAATTTTTCGTTCTGCGCATTCAACAAAGCATTCAATTTTTTTTAAAAATTTTAATAGCTGTAACAACCTAGCCATCTGCGACAACTAGCTGCAACAGGCTAGCTGCAATATTTAGCTGCAACACCCAGCTGCGGCGAGCCAGCTGTGATAACTAGCTGCAACAACCAACTACAACAATCGGCTGTAACAACCAGCTGCAACACCTAGCTGCAACAGCTAGCTGCAACACCCGACTGTAACAGCTAGCTGCAACACCCATTAGATCCTGCATAAACCATCATTAACATAAAATACAAGCATACCTACCCCATAAGTGTCGATCTTCTTGTGCTGTTGCTGAACGACTGCCCCACTCCATAATAGATGATTGTCTCCAGCCTCCGGAGTTAATCGTGCATGTGTTTCTTAGACCTTTACTGTAAATTCATTTCTAATACGCCTCACAAGCAAAGCAACACTACCCATGTCTTCCACCGATGTCAATAATCTCAGAGGTTCAAATTCATTCTTGTGCCTCACTATTTTCATGTCTTCTCATTGCTCTTATCTTCTCTTTATTAATTGGCATACATAGCTTCTCATTATTTAATACATACTGTAGATAATTGCTAATTTGAATTTTCTGTCAGTTTGCTTTTATGCATGTGAAATCTATCAACAAGGATTTCTAGATAAGGCGTGTTGCCTTCTTTCAACATCTCTTATCCCAATGGATGGATATATCAACGTTGAGTTGCTTTGATTGATGAGTATTTGGAGCTCCTTCCTCCTGCAAGTTTTACAATAAGGCGATCCCCAACCATAATATCATTCTTCTTCAAAGCATTAGTAGAAGAATAAAAAAAATAACCCGAGTAGTATTGTATCCAATTTTAAGTTTTTCCCCTCCAGTGTAATAAGCATTAGTCCCAACGACATTATTGATCCAAGTAGAATACAAATCAATATAATGCCATAAGCAGTAGCAGAAAATAAGGGACTAGAGGAAGTGTAACCAACCACCCAATACTCCCTTCCTCGGTATGTAGCAGCATAACCAACATTCACTATTGGGATAAAACCTGGTAAATGAGTCTGATCGGCTAAATGAGGTAAATGTTTCATACTGCTAATCATTTGGATCATTCGATAGCCCATCTAAAATTAAATATGCATGCCCAGGTGGACATCGCAACGACACTGCTGATTTTCAGGAATCAGTGTGCCCGAGACTTCGGAAGATAAGCTGTCAATGCTGCCACTAGCATTTGGCTCCAATGGTTTTTCTTAATGCATATATTATGTAAAAGTTGGTATGGATCACACCCTTGGTATAATTGAGATCGAATTGATGGTAAATATGGAGTAAAGAGCCGCTCAGAGTTTTGGCAATTCAACATCTCCTTATATAGAGGCGATTCCAATAGTTCTCTCCTACATTTTCAGTTGGCGGTAGAAATTTTCTATGAATGATTCATCCTTCATGTATAGCTCTTCAACGTTCAATGACACTAGCATTACCTCCAATAGCACGAGGACGCTTAGGATAAGACTTAACAACACCTATAGGTACTATCATCTCATTTGTGTTTCACAGATGGAGAACTAGACATGCAACAGCCACCGGATGTCAATTCACAGTCTTTTCCGTAGTCACTCATCATACTACCTTCTTATTCTCTCTACCCACCTCGCAAAAGGTATCGATCCATAATAATGTTTGAGACCATCCGCTCTGCCAGGTTGTGCCATCACCAAACCATGCACAGGAAACATTCATCTCGGATAAGCTGGCGTAGTGTCATATTTTTATGAGCATCCTTCATTTTCTGCCATTTCGGTCTGTGAGTACCAAATTCATGAAACATTGTCTTTCAAAATTATCTACACGGCGCTACAACTCAAACAGATGATGAGATTTCTCTATGGGTGACAGGGAAGTCAACATTTGAAGGCTCTAATGGTTGAGTGGTTAACATTGGTTATTGATTTTCACAAACCTTTCTATTGAAAGAGAGAGGAAAGCGTCATTTCGTCATTTCGTAACCCCTCGGAAGACGTTGAGTGAATCCAAGAGCCGCTTTCCTTGTCCATTTTTTGTCTGATTTTCAGCGCTACGTTGTTTTCCATTAGAATGGCATTTCACAAGCTCCACCTCATTATCCCTGGTAATATTTCCGTATCCTTCTTTGATCGAACTGCTCTTAATCTGGAATTGCATTTTCTTCATCCCTTAACAGTTGATAACTTCCCTTGGATGACCACGCTCGCCTCATTCTCCCACTTACATGAGAAACCATGGATTTCAAATACATTATTTAGAGAATGAGGCTTCACATTCCACTTCCAATTCAACAAAAATACATCATTGGTTGAATACAACCCAAATGCAAGAAGATAATCCACAGAAGCAAATAAATATATGCATGAAAGCGCACTTATTCTCATTAATTGAATGAAAATTTATCATGATAATTCCACTCAGATTCGTATTCCAAGGTGACTCTTGGTTTATTCATTAGGGACCTTTGTTTTGCTGAAGATTTAGATTGAAGGACAAAGGAAAAGAGATGGTTGCGACTAGATTTAGATTGAAGGACAAAGACAAAGAGATGGCTGCGACTCCAACCATGTGTTTTAGCTGTTGTTTGGGTGTGTTTCAGCTTGGATTTGCGCTGTTTCAGCTTTGAGTTGTAGCTATTATAATTTTTCAGCGACTGTTTGTTTTAGTTTAGAATGAATTTGCCACATAAATTTGCAGGCCAGACTTATTTTACAAATTGAAAAAGTTTTTATCAAATGGAGATAAATGATTTGCAAAATAACGATGAGATTGATTAGGAATATTTGCAAACATTACTTTATTATTTCCTGAAAATGTTAGAAAACATCCTACTTTCTGATCCTCACGATCGCACAAAGCGTGGAGGAGAGCATACTTATTCAGGGTGAAAAAAACTTAAAATAAAATCCTACCTACTCTATGCTAATTAGGAATCAGAAAACCGTTACATGTAGTTAAATATCCAGTGTAGCCATTCACGTAACAATAATAAGAATATGTTCAATGTGAATTCTGCAAATAGAAGATGAGGATAAACAGAAATGTGTGAAATTAATTGCTGTGACTATGAATTATCTAGAAAAAAAGAAAAATTGAATTGTTCTAACATCGTACTCGCTTGAAACCATCGTTCGATAGGGATTTCGTAGGCATAGTTTTAACTCCTCATATCATGCTGCAACTCCTTGTTGTCCTCCACGACCTCCTACTCGCATATTTTTCCGTCATCATATGTGCATGATTCTTCGTATGTTGATTCTTCATTTGTTTGTGGAGGAGTAATTATACTCTCGACTGCTGTCAGGATATCTTCTTCGTGAGAAGAGGAGATCCCAACTTTTGCAAGGATTTGAGTGAGCTGTTTCAAGCTTAAACTCATTGTTAAATCATTTTGAAAAAGGGATTCTTACAGCACCCAAATCTAAATGAAAAATTTAAATAAACAATATGGATGAAACAAATTAAAAAAACACTCTGTACAAAAAAAGAACAATCACTCTTCACAGTTGCGGAAAAAACACACTTGCTGAAATTGAAATTCACACTTGCAGAATTGAAACACTCCTTGCAGAACTTGAAATTCATGCTCTAGTGTATGATTGCAAGAAAAATAAAACTAAACTTCAATCCATTGTGCTTCCCCGACAACGGTGCAAAAAAGTTAGGCAAAAATATTGTCGTTTAATTCCGTTGTAGTATTTGCCTAACTATTTAATTTGTCAATCCGAGGTTTGTAGGCTTACGAAGCACACACAAAGTATATGTAGGACTGAAGCGAAATTAAGCTAATCTAACCCCCTTGCTAATTGCTAATTGCTAATCTAATCCCCCCTTAAGCTGAAACCAACAACTGCTAATCTAACGCTGGAAACTGAAACACACGGCTGAAAGTAAATTGCATAAAAGAAAGACAACATATAAAGAGCAACGAGACAACACATGTGAGTTCACATTAACAAAAAAACAATATTAATTTACATCACAAGAATCAATGACAAAGCATGAAAGCATTATGAACAAAATATAAGACTTCTCTTCTCCATATTACAAAGTCAAGACTAACTTGTACAATCTACTATCTTTTCCCCTAATCTACAATACCCAAATGAAGAGAGAGCACTCTCTTTTATACATGAATTTCTTTGAGAAGGAGATAACAATCTCATAATGACAGATCCATTATTCTCTCAACCACTCTCAACTAATTTACTATTATTACAAGATATGATCCCTTAAATTCTTCCACATGTCTCTCACAAATTCTCCACATGTCTCTCATAAATCCTAGATAGGATATGCCAACCAAATCTCCATGATCTTCTCCTTGGAATATTCTTTGAATAACTATCTCCTTGAAATGGTGGAGGAGATATTCGAGAAGTCTTTTCTTTGAATTAATCCTTCACATATTCCTACACATTGCAAAGCTCATCCATACTTGAGATATTAGTGAAAAACATGTTAATTTCTAATATTTAATCATAAATTCACTTATAATACTAAAATGAATAAAGTGGAAAATAATAAGGTGAAACCCAAATATATGTATGGAAATGGTATGATGAAAGGTTAACGGGGTGATGAAATGTGAGGAATAATGAAAGGTGAAGTGGATGAAAATATGACATTTCTAAGTCTCAAAAAATATTTGGCGTCATTTGGTAGCAAAACATGATGCAAAAAAGGAAGCAAAAAATGGTGCAAATTTGGAAGCAAAAATTGGCACATATTTGGAAGTAAAACATGGTGCAAAATGGGATGCTAAAGTGGTAGAAAAAATGGATGCAATATTGGATGCTAATTTGGATGCTAACATGGTGCTATTAAGGATGAAAATATGGTGCTAAAGGGGATGCTATTTCAGAAGCAAAAGCAGACACTCATTAGGAAGCAAAATAGGATGTTATTTAGGAATCAAACCTCGATGTTGTTTAGGAAGCAAAGTTGGACGCTATTTTGGAAAAAAAAAAATAGACCCTATTTTGGATGTCATAAAGGATGCTGTCTAGGAAGCAAAACAAGACATTTTTTGAGACGCTTTAATTTTTGTCCCTGACACGTTCCATTTAGCATCTTGTTTGACCACTCAATGTAAAAACAAATTACACTAAAAAGGGACACTAAATGGGACGCTAATTCCAATATTTGTTGTAGTGTTTGCTTGTAGTATCACAATCCACCTTTAGCAATGTGATGAGAGAAGGTTTTTGAGATGTCAAATTTTCTAAAAACACCTCCTTTACAAGGTGTAATGAGCGTATTACATTACATGATAATCTAAAGAGGACCACAGATCCAACTAAGGTGGAAAGGTTGAGAAGAAATCATGCCTCCCATAATAAATACATCGCAAGTTGTCACCAAATGTATTATTCTCACATATTAGCTTCACAAAAAAATCCAAAGACTTATTTGAGTATTGTTCATGACAAAATGGATAAGTCAAAGATTTCCATTGCAAGGATGGGAAAGAAGGAAAATGATATTACTTCTAACTATATTCTATTAGCGCGCAGTTGCTTCCAACTAATCCAAAACTTGGGCACCGATAACACATAAAAAATCTTAAAGATGAATATACATGAATTTTGCTAGGCGGGCATGCACGCCATTGATGGATGAAAAAGATGTGATGAGATTTTTGTGAACACGCTCATGTAGGAATGCACACACCTTCATTTTTCTACTGGCTCAACACCATTGAACCTACAACATGGATTACTAACTTAGAGGCCGAGTCATAGAAAAAATGCATGCTTAGGGATGTGCACATGTTATTAACATGCATGTGTTCCTTTGTCCCAACATGCAAAAAAAAGTGATATCATGATGTTTTGAATTTTAGGTATAGATATCAAGGCCTTAGAGGTGGTTCAAGGAGAAAACTCAGGTCTTAATCCCTAAATGAATATGATAGAAATCCATTCCCAAGAATAATGTGTTGTAATAAAACACATGACCTCCAAATGGGTTTATCGTCTCTATTATGATAATTTTTAAGCACAAGGTATGGTTGCATGGCTCTCAACATGGTGGAGGGAGGAAACCTTCACCTTACATCCTAAAGGGATATATTCTACATTAAGGGATAACAAAAAACACCTTGAACCAGTATACATGACCTCCTAAGGGGATTTTTTTGGTCTTAGTGGGCATATGGCACCATTAGGGATTTTAGAGAACTAGGTATTAGTTTGAAGGTTTATACAAAGGTTAGTCAATGAAACTTAGACATTAGTCCTAAAAGGTAGCTTCTAAGACTCAAGGGACATGAATGAGGCCTAAAACCACTGATGATGTATGTTTATGGAATATTTTTCCTTCAAGTGATGATATGGGCATCGTTGAAAATATTTAAGCACTAAAAATGAGTCTCGAGTTGCTACACATGAATGGGGGAAGAAACCTAATCCTTGGGACCTCATGAGGATGTGGGAACCATTAGGATGCTTAGAGAACTTGATATTGATCTCATTGTCTTGACCATGCCCAAGGGAGGAAACTACATCCTTACACCCTGGACATATATTATAAGGCTCAAGGAGCATGAACATAACATCGAACCACCACATAGGGCCTTGTTTTCAATATTTACACTCTAAGAGGGGATGCACACCTCATTAGAAGGATCTTAGAAACACTATTGATTTATGTGGCCTTGAACATGGTCGATTGAGGAAACTCAAAAATGATGCCCTAAGTGAATATTTAGGGAAAACATTGTCACCTTGGAATCATAAGGCTATCCTTGTCCTCCAAGCGAGGATATTGTTGGCTATGGATTCTGATCTTCCTGATTTAGAGGTTTTGTTTAAGCTATGTTTGGATTCCAGTAACATGAAGGAGGGGGGGGGGGGGGGGGGGGGGGGGGGGGGGTGAGTGGGTGTGGGGGGGGATTGATCCCCCACTATAGTTTCCATGGGGTATTCAAGTGGGGTGACACGTGTAACATCCCCTTAGTATGGGATTGGAAAACATGAAGTGTAAGTAAAATAAATGTAAGTAATAATCCTAGCTTTCATCAAATTGTGGATGAAATTGATAATGTTAGGTAGTTGAAAGCTCTGCATCAATAAAACGATGATTGGGGACGAATCCACTAGGGGGAAAGGTTAAAGGTGAATGAATCCTTGGTGATCTAGTGATTAGGATAATGTATCATCAGGGATGCCAATGGGGCACCGAAAGGAAGCAAGTTACAAATCCTCACATTTTGACTTAAAGTCAATAATAGTAACTACACGCTCATGGGTTGGTCATTGAGCGTTCCAAAATGGATCTTTACTTGCATGAAAATGCAAGTGGGATATGTGCTTATTAAAATAAATAAATTATTATCATTTAAAACTTAGATACCTGTAAGTCTCTAATAAATAAATTATTATTGATGGCACCCAGAATGTATTAAAATGTTACACTATATATATAGAGAAAGAGAGATAAGTTCATTTGAACTCATGATGAATGTATTTACAATAATATTTAACTAAATCTTATTATATACCTATTAACATGTTTCCTTTTTAGTTGAGCGTGATTTTGGAAGGGAGGAACCACCCTTATTAAATTATTTTTTATTTATTTAAAAAAAACACCACTCAGGAATAGTTTGAAGGGCATAAGTTAAAGAGAAAAGTAGAGGGTGCAAAATGGAATAGTCTCTTAAAGAGAGAACTAATTCCATGTAGTATGCGATGTGTGAGCCTGGTCTTGAGGAGATTCATTTTGGGATTTAATGGAATATTGCGAGTGGTCTCTAGAGGATGGAGAACAAACTATGGGATTTATCTTTTTTATGGGGAGGAAAGTGAATAGGAAGAGCAGCTAATGGAGAATAGAGCTAATGGAGAATGGTAGTGAATGAGGAAGGAAAACTAATGGAGAATCGTTGCTCATGGATTATCAAATAGATTGGGTCTCATCGGATTGGGTAAAATGTTGTTTGCATTTATTTTTGAAATATTTATCAGAGATCTGGTAGTTGCTAGTGTTTTAAGTTTTAATTACTATTTAAATATGGAAATAAATCGTTGCTAGGGATTAGTGATTGCAATATTATACAAATATGTTCATTGCTAATGTTTTAAAATTTGATTTATGGAATCATTTTGATAAATCTTGACCTCTTTTAATACGAGCGATTTGAGTAGATTTGTATTTTATTTTTCCTGCGATTTTCATTCCCAGCGATCTATGTTTTACCTATATACGGATCTTGATTTCTACAATTGATTTGATGAAGCTTGACCTCTCATTAGTGCCGACGAAGTGATCAGATTTGTATTTTATTCTGCTTGCAAGTTTCATTGCCAGCGATTTGATTAGATATGTATGTAAGTATAGATTCTATCCTCTGCAATGAATTCATTTGCTTTCCCTTTGAATAGATCTGAAGATGGGAATCGATTGTATTCTCCACAATGAATTCTTTACCTTCTACTTGAATTGATCTAAATGTAGGTATAGTCAATATTCTCTCCCATGAATCATGGCCTACGGTTTGAAACAATATGAAAGCGTGTATAGATAGTAAGTCTACAATTTTAGATCTGAAGATAAATCAATTTTTTTACAATCTTGAATGTGGATCACGATTTTCTAAACATATGCATTTTAGACCTTTTGATGTTGCGATTTATTGTGTTACCTTATGTTGATCTAGCAGATCCGATGGAGATCCACCCACCCTTTATAAGTTTGTTTTGTTACTTTTCTTCTGAAAATTGTAGATCTCATTCCACTGCCTGCGATTTCTGATTATGACATTAAACGTTTGGCTCCCTGCGATTTCTAAAAATGAGATTAAGGTTTGATATTATAGATCTCATTCCACGTCAGGCGATTTATGATTATGAGATTAAACATTTGGCTCCCTGTGATTTCTGAAATGAGATTAAGGTTTGATATTGTAGATCTCATTTGACTTCCTGAAATTTGATAAACTCAACAAGGATTTGCTTATAAGATCTCAGGAAGTTTTGTCTGCATTATTTTATATGAATTCACTGGTTTTAATTTTAAAATGAACCAGATCCGTCGATCTCTGCAACCTCCACGATTTGGTATGAAATCGTTGGTATGATTTTTTCGGGTGAAATTGCTATATGAATTTAAGAACCAGATCTACATATGGTGAGAAATCCACGATATATTTTACTTAGTGTAAACAGATCCGTACTGTTATATTCTCAATGTTTCGGTCGAAATTTTTGTACCTTCGATTTGATACCAGAACTGTTGTATGAGATTATTTGTGGTTTGTTGATTTTTGAGTATAAATTACTGTCCGTGATTTGATAAATCTTGACCTGTATTGCTGCCTATATTTTGGTAATTTCTGAGCATGCATTTGTTGAATCTGAGTATGTATTGTGCATGTGTTGTTACCAGTACCGAGCATGATTTATTTCAACTCTGATATGTACATGCTTTGTACTATTTTTCGAAGCTAATCTCTGAACCTTTCCAGTATGTTTGAACTATGATCTGAATGGTAGTTACTTGATTGTGTGTTAAAATTTGTTGTTGAAAAAAAGATCCATACAATAGATAGGAAAGGAATCAATAATCAACTCTAGACAGGTCAGTTTTATATATATCTATATATTTTCTACTTAAAGAAAGGTCCTTATCTTAATATATGATTTATTTTATTAAATAGTTTATGGGATTTTCCTCTTGAATATAATAAATAACTTATACATAATTTTTGGTATAAGTAATTGGTAGGGAAAAAGGTTTTTATAAATTGGTGGTTATATTGCTTACTAATTTTAGGTAGTTATTGGTATCTATTCATTTATGTTATATTTTTATCATTCCAGCTAGCATTATCTTAGGATCTTATCTGAGAGAATAACATGCACAACAATAAACACAAGAGACAAGTGACACAAATAATTTTCCTCGGGGAAACCATAAAGGAGGAAACCCCGCAACTTCCTTAGAGATAGAATGAGCACCAATGGCAGTAGTAAAACCCGAAAACATAAAAGATGACCTCCACAACTTGTTCTCTCTCTCACACTTGAGAGAGATTCTCATGTCTCACTTATGCGCCCTAGTGAGTGAGTGTGTGTGTGATAAATAGAGAGGCTCACTCTCTATTTATATTCTTTCGTTCACTTGATGTCCACTTCAACATGTCAGCCCCACTTAACAATTACTTACTAGGCCCGACATCTATGGGAGAGTCTAATAACCCTAGTGCCCCACAACTTGTGGGGACTTTTCCCGTCCGATCAACAAGAAGGGTTAACCTTAACACAATGGTGGGGACTATTGCCCCGACTTACAATAACTCACCTAGGGTCAAATTCTCTAGGATAGTCTAATAACCCTAGGGCCCCACAACTGCGAGGAATTTAACCCTTGATCAATAAGAGGGTTACCCACAATGACTTTACATGACTTGTTTACATTATTGAATCTCTCGATAGGAACATCAGGATATGACATGACTCAATTACATTACAGATGCTTTCCGGAATAAACATCGAGGTACAATACATAAAATATACAGGTGAATACATATTGAAGTTACAATTACATCAACACTCCCTCTTAACTAGGAAGGTATTCTCTGGACACAATTTATCAGCACAAGTCTTCTTCTCTATATCATCTGGATCATAATCAAGTCATCTTCATCTTTAAGTCATCTTCATATTCAAGTTATCTTCATTGTCAAGTCATCTTCAGCAAGTCTAGATCATCACTTGATCTAGAGCATCACCGGATCATCATCAAGTCTGGATCATCACTGGATAATCATCAAAACTGGATCATCATTGGATCATCATCATCATCACTGCTTCCGCTATCTCAATCAAATGGTGCTATATCTTCATTCTTCTCATCACAGGAAGTTCTACAGAGCCAACCCTTTTTCATGCTGGTTGTAGGCCTAGCCTCCATGTAGGTCTTCTTCAGCACTTATATCTGACCCTAAGTTAGAATGCCCCACCCAACACTTACATCTAACCATGCGAGGAACACATCCAACATACATGTCAGAAAGGCACGCCCAACACTCACATCTAACCATGAGAGGAACCAATCCAGTCATCTATGTCAGAAAGGCTCTGCTGCTACATTTGACCATGCGAGGAACCAATCCAACATACATGTCAAAAAGGCTCCGCACTTACATCTACCCATGTGAGTAACCAATCTAGCATACATGTTAGAAGGGCTCTGCACTTACATTCGACCATGCAAGGAACCAATCCAGCCTACATGTCGAAAGGGCTCTCAACCCCAGGTTGAGGATTCCTTGTAACTGACCAGGTGCCTCCATTCTCCCAGAGAATGGCATCAAACCCTTATATCTGATCAAGTGGGAACACATCCCTCAATCACATCAAAAAGGCCCTGCACTTATATCTAATCATGTCAGAACACATACCATAGTCATATCAGAATGGCCCTCAACCCCAGACTGAGTATTCATGGTAACTAACCAGGCACCTCCATTCAGAGAATGGGATTCAACACTTATATTTGAACATGTAGGAACCAATCCTATAGTCACATCATAATGGATCAACACTCGCATATGACATGGAAGGAACCAATCCTATCACCATGACAGAATGGCTCAGCCCTTACATCTGACCATGGAAGGAACCAATCCTCTCACCATGTCAGAATGGCTCATGAACTCATCACTTCCCCTTGGGGGAAACTTTGATCTGGAGAAAACCAAGCTTCTCCCTGAAGTACTCAAACTTCACTCTGACTAATGGCTTAGTCAACACATCAGCTATCTATTCGTCCATCACAATATACTAGAGCTTCACTGCTCCTATCTGCACCATATCCTTGATATAGTGATATTTGATCTCAATATGCTTCGACTTGTCATGGAACATGGGGTTCTCCGACAACTTCACAAAACTATGTTTGTCACAATATATACAAGTAGCATCCAACTGGAGATCAAATAAATAAGATAGCAGCTTCCTCAACCATATTGCCTCGCAACTAGCTGAACAAGCTATGACATACTCTGCTTCAGCTGTACTCAGTGCCACGCAAGACTGTTTCTACTAAACCAAGAGATCACACCTGATCCCATACTGAAGAAGCACCCTAAAGTGCTCTTCCTATCGATGGCACTGCCTCCCCAATCTGAATCAACATAACCCTCCAGGTTAATCTTCTGATTCGCCTCATACTTAAGCCCATAATCAACTGTACCCTTTAGGTACCTCACTGCATGCTTTGCAACAATTAGGTGAACATGTCTCAATGTGTTCATAGCAAAGCAAGTATCTGGTCTTGTATCCGTTAGGTATATCAAGGAACAAATCATATGACTATACATTGTGGCATCAACCTACTCTGATGAAGCAACACTCAATAGCTTCAGGTTCAATGCCATAGGTGTGGTCATGCAGTACATCATCCTGGACCTCTTCAGGATATCTACTGCATACTTCCCTTATCCACACCTCCATTCCTAGAACATAGTGCATCATCCCCAAGTCCTTCATCTCAAACTCGGAAGCAAGTCTCCTTCTTGCAACTTAAATGAGTTCCTCTTTTCTGTGAGGAATATGTCATCGACATATAACAGGAGCATTACTGGTCTTCTGCCTTCAACCTTGAGGAAAAGGTTGGAATCCTCTTTACTCTCAGTAAAGCCTAGAGTCACCAGTAAGCTATCCATCCTGTCATACCATGTTGAACCTTGGGATCTTCTGTAGTCACTCCCTCTGAATTGAAGCATAATATTCCCTTTGTCTTTCATACTCTATGCACTCTTTTCTTGAGAAGCCTCGTGCTACGAATCTTGCCTTGTATCCCACGATGTTTCCATCTATTGCATGATGGAACTACGAACTTCCTTTCATGTATCAATACTACATCCTAGACATCATTCTTCTTAAAATTGTCTTCCCTTTCTTCTTGGTTACTTCTTCATAGCTGGAAGGTTCTGCATCAATGATGTCATTGCATTCATCATATTATTCTTTATATGTTGTCACTTGTTCTTCGGAACAAGTCTCATCATTCTTTTCTTGTAGGTGATTATGTACACGATCTTTCCTACAAGTCAAATGCATTAGTTGTATGGTTAGAAACATTTCATAAGGCATATTCATAATGGGAAATTCTTATGCATCAAGATATATGATTATGCAACTATTTTATCCAATACAACATTCATCCATATCTCTCGGAAACTTTTCTAGATGCCTTCCATATCTACTAGGACAACATTGAGATTGTGCACTAATCCAATATGTCATCAAAGAGGTTTCATTCTAGATAAGTAGAAATGGAGAGTTTGTATAGCACCATGAGATACCTACCCATCACATGCATATTATTAGTATACTGTCATTAATGAAAACATTCTATCAACATAATACATCAACTGAATATAAACAAATGCATAACAAAAAAATCATGAAATGACAATTGAATACTTATATTTATTTGTTTCGTGGGTAGAATCCTTCTTGAGCCTTCAACTTCATCATCTTCTTCATTCATAATAGCATCATTTCTTATCCAAATGCTAATATGGATAATAGGTTCTTCAAGAGTTGAGTTCTTCATATTCCTCATCGCTTGAGGCATATTCTTTGAATCATGAAATCTTTATTTTCAGTTGCTCCCATCTTCTTTTCTCTTATTATGAGTTGAGCATCTTCTTGTGTGTGCTCTTCCCAGAGTCTTTTTGAAAGTAATCACTTCCTTCTGGCACACATTCCTTGAATGAATGAATCCCATGATCCTAGGATGTCATTCAAGGTGGCTATCGCTACTTCTGCATTCTCCACTTCTTCTTCTACTGCTACAAGTTGTTCTTTGATTTGGGAGACCCGTGTAAAGTATGACTGTATGGTCTCTGCATTCTGGATCTTCACATTCTTCAATTGTTTTCTCAAAGTCATATTCTGATTTATGTTCTTCCATTCAAATAGCTTGGTAAAGGAATCAAACATCTATTTTGGTGTCTTTAGGGAAGACACTTGTGGTATAATGTGATCCATGACAATGATCTTCTTAGCCTTGACCAAGTTCTTCTGATGTAAGGATTTTAGCCTTATCTCCCTCTGGAATTGGAACCTCTCTACTTATGTAGGTGTCCAATTCATTTTATTCAGAGAGATCATATAATTCCATGCTTGGAAGTTGTCAACTTCACCAAGCTTATCATCAAGCTGATGTGATAGATCACTTTGAAATGAGAACCTCAAATGAAAATAGCAAAAAAATAGATCTTACAAATTTGAGGTGTCCGTCCTGGTTCTGGAGCTGGCTGATCTAGGGTTTTTCAGAGAAAATATAATTTTTAAAACTTGGAATATTTTAGATCTGATTGGCTAGAAATATAGGTCTCTTCAAGGTGAGTTGTCCAATGTACTCCTTTTCTGAAAACAGTGGAGGGAAGCCCCCGAAACAGGAAGCCCTAGTTTTCCAATTTCTTCTACAAAAATGCCTGATGCTATTTTTGCGGTATATCCAAAATTACTACTCCTCTGTGTCTAAAACTTTACACTGAGGTACCCTTGCCTGTCCCTATTCCAAAACCATAGGTTTCATCAGAATTTGTTTCACCAATGGGGACTTATGATTGTTTTCCCAAGGTGACCTGTTTCAAGACTGTTCAACATAGCAAAGTTGTACAGACTGCCATGTGTCACTGTTTCATATTCGGGATCTAAAAACTTATATCATAGAAAGTACAGTCCGTTACCTTTCTAGACAATCTTTATAAATTTCATTTGGACCTTTGTAGCCCAATATATAGCAATTCTCCCCAGGTGTCTTGTTTAGGGATGAATCCTGGAAGAGTCTAGAACCCTAACTTGGAGGGATCATATCTCCTAGAATATAGCGAATATAAGGATGAAATTTGGAAAAACTGTAAATAAGGATTTCATATTAGGCATGTGAAAGTTTCAGCTCTTGATCCTTCTCCAATCCCTAGATATAGTGAATGTACAAAAACTTATTAGTTTTAGTATTTAGGGTTTTTTCATCCCGGGGTCATACTAGGGTTTGACTTTCCTGGAGTTTCACCCAACCAAAAGTATTGACCCAGGTCTCTAAAATTTGATTTTGATGAGGAGAAAAATCCTATGTTGAGCTCACTCAAAAATTCCTCTTCTGTAAGAAGCCCTAATTTCCTGCACCAAAAACTAAAAATGTCTGGAATCGAATTCTGCTTCGACAAAAAGATGCGCCCTTCAATGGAGAGTCATCCTAGCATACTTTTGCTGATGGATTGTGGAGAGAGACCCAAAAATTAAGAGGCCCTAACTTCTGCAGTTGCACAATGTCTTCTTCTCAGGTTAGATCTGATACAATGTTATATTTTTATCATTCCAGCTAGCGTTATCTTAGGATCTTATCTGAGAGAATAACATGCACAATAATAAACACAAGAGACAAGAGACATAGAATTTTCCTCGGGGAAACCATAAATGAGAAAACCCTGCAACTTCCTCAGAGATATAATGAGCACCAATGGCAGCAGTAAAACCCAAAAACATAAAATATGATCTCCACAACTTGTTCTCTCTCTCTCACACTTGAGAGAGCTTTTCATGTCTCACTCATGCGCCCCAGTGAGTGAGTGTATGTGTGATAACTAGAGAGGCTCACTCTTTATTTATATTCTTTAGTTCACTTGATGTCCACTTCAACATGTCGGCCCCACTTAACAATTACTTACTAGGACCGACATCTCTAGGAGAGTCTAATAACCCTAGTTCCCTACAACTTGTGGGAATTTTTCTCGTCCGATCAACAAGGAGGGTTAACCTTAACAAAATGGTGGGGACTATTTCCCTGACTTACAATAACTCAACTAGGGTTGACTTCTCTAGGACAGTCTAATAACCCTAGGGCCCCATAACTACGAAGACTTTAACCCTTGATCAATAAGAGGGTTACCCACAATGACTTTACATGACTTGTTTACATTATTGAATCTCTCGATAGGAACATCGGGATATGACATGACTCAATTACATTACAGATGCTTCCTGGAATAAACATCGGGGTACAATACATAAAATATACAAGTGAATACATTCTGAAGTTACGATTACATCAACAATTTAAGTAATATTGTTGACATGTCCTTTTTTAATGGACGGAAAAATTATGAGGGTTTAGTCATGATTAATGGTTTTAAAAATGTTATGATGACTAAGAATTTTAAGTCTCATACTCATAGGCAAAGTATCCCTTTGATTACAATATTATATCAACTTAAAACTTGGAGAGTTTCTGTTTATAACCTTGAACCTTAGTGGATTCGTCTCCCAGCTAAGTGGTGGCTTTAGACAAAAAACATACGTCAAATGAAGCCTATGGTCGGGAGGAAAGTCGTAGACAAGATTTCAGTCGCCCAAGCTAAAGTCATATTAAAGAAGTATATGTAATGGTTAGCTTTTGTTTATGGAATTAATTTATCTTGTTTTCAACTTTATTATGAAACTTATGTTCTTGAATTTATAAGTTGATATATAGTACTAATATCTATGTTGAGTTACATGGCTTCAAGTGGTCGTTGCAGAAACTGTGTTCAAATGGTAAAAGGAATTGGGATAACACTCGAAAGACAAGTGTAGAGTAAATTGGTTATATATGTGCATACTTTTAAAGTTAGTTCTTTTATCATCTAAAGCAAATCTAACCTTGTTGTTTTATCCACTCAGGAAGCTCTTACCTCCTCTCCGACGGTTGCACCCAGGAGATCATGTATAAAATATGGTATCTCGACATGGAGGGTGCTAACCATAGTTAAATGACAAGTATAATTTGTAATCGTTATCTCATGCAAAGGATCGTCGTGCAACTACTGTAACAATTGTGTCTTATTATAATATTCAATAAGATTTGTTTATGTGGGTTAGCATTAAAGTGATTGTATTTGGTATGTCGTGATCCTAAAAGAATGGTTATGATTAAGTAAACAATGATTTTAATTTATTTGGTGTTATAAATGTTTTTAGAAGAATAATTTTTATACTTCCCACCTTAGGAATCTATTCAGGTATTTGAGGTATGTTACATGTGGTATTAGAGCACAAGTTGCAACACTTGGACCTATATGAAAATAAATTAGAAGGTAGAAGTTGTATGAACTAAGAATTGGGTAAGGTAAATATCGGGGAAGATTTTCCCTCTCGAACTACGAGTCATTTTTAGTTTAAGGAATGAACTGTAGTATATATCTAAACCTTGTTGACCCACTAATGTGACAATTAGAATGTAGATTGAAGCAAGTTCCACTAGAAAAGAGAATCGTTGTTTATATATATATACATCTCCCTGTCATGATGAATGCACGATAATCTTTGAAATTCATATAGTGGAAGATGCAATAATGAAGCTGAACTAACCTTGCAGTTTTTCTATTATAGGAAGTAAATGAAGGGTGAAAAGTTCCTTCGAGAGACCTATGGATGGGCGAGGATTATGCTCAAACTAGAGTGACCAGTCGGTCATCTAAAACGAGATAAGTACCATTTTCGGGTTTTGAGTATAACATGATTCCTATAAAAATAAATTTGGTTAGCATTATCAAAAAGGGCCTTAGAATATTGTTAAATGCATAGTGCATAGATTCATTACAATTTAGCGTTGTGGACTACTAAATAGTATGTTTATCCTTTGGGAATTCAAAGGGAATAATTTAGATGCTAATTAAACTAATACAAAGTAAACCCTTAGAAGAAGGATCTAGACGTGATACCCACGGTAAACTTTGTAAAAATATTAAGAAAATAGGACAATCATCCTTCTTTAGTCATATGACCTATCTCTTGTATCTCAAGTATCCGTATGATAACCTGTGACATTTTGGAGGTGTCAAATCAAAAGGAAATTGTATATCTTTAGAAAAATCCATTTTCTCATAATGCATGTTTATACATTAGTAGGAAAAGCATTGTGCTAATGATGTATATTTACTAGAGACATTAAACATTGATTAATAAGAATTATGGTTATAATTTCTAGTATCCTTAATGTTTTATGAAGTGTCTCCTTAACCTTCAATACTAAGTGATAACACTTCCATTTTCAAATGTGATTGTAGATAAAAGTGTTGATTGAAAACATAGCAAATGATCTTGTTAGAAGCACTCACTGTATGTTATAGACAGGCAAAAAAATCAGGTCAATAGACATATGACTACTTAATATTTTAGTCTGAAGAAAATATTGACCCATTTAGGCGCATGTTATTGGTAACAGATTAATGGTGTTGTAAAAGTAAGTGACTAAATAGAAAATATTTGGAAATTGATTACTAGAGTTAAAAAAACCACTTATGGGTAAGCGACGAGTTTAGTCGTATTGACTTGGTATGGGTATATGATTATATGGAAAATTAAGAGGAATTCCTCTATGACTAAAATTTTCACCTTATGATTATGTTATGAAATGTTACGTTAATAAATAGTTATTGATACTATTAGTATTTTGTGACTTTATAAAAAACGAGATCATTGGAACTTTTCATTGTTGATTAGTTGAGTTGATGCAGGAGCATTGTGGCATGTCAACAATGTGATGAGTTGGTCACATGCTGTGGCATATTTTCTAACCATTTTGTACTGAGTCATAGTCTGATTAGCAACATAGAGGATCATTGTGGATCACGACTCCCTGCGTGGAGATCAAACCACTGTTAGTTTGTTTCAGACAGGGACGTTTCATCATGAGCCGTAGTAGTGTTTATTTTTGTTGCAGGACCACTCAGGATAGGGTAGCAGTTTTAGTTTAAATAGACCATTTAGAGACGTAGGAGGGGTTCTTCTCTTCAACATTTAGAATTCCGCGTTTGCAGAGAGAGGGCAGACCTATGTCTAATTCCTGTTTGTAAATATTTTGAAGAATCGGAAGGAGAGAGATCCAAGCTGTGTGCATTTTCCTTTGTTGCTTAATATAAGGATTAACCATGTGTTTGTAGAGTTGTTAGCCTTTATGTATGTGCTGTGTTGAAGTGTGTATCTTGCAGATCCGACTTTGACGTTTTCATGAACATTTGTGGATTTCAGTGAAGTGTTGATTTTACACATCAATTTCTTTCTTAAAAAGTTGAATTATAGAGTAGATGCATGCATAAGAGTGTTAGGCTAAAGCATCATGAATATTTTAATCTGGATTGATCAATTTCATGATCAATCGGCGCAACCCGCAAGTTTTCTACCTTAACAAGTTTTTGCAGAGAACGAACGGTGGAGATTGAGGCGACAGATCAAGATCTGACGGTCTTGAAGTATCCCTCAACAATAGTCGCGAGGATGTTAACAGATTTGTTGAGGCCTAGAAATTCTCAGGCGACAACAGTAAGGGATTCTCCCCAGTCAACGTTCCCAACTAGCCCGTTGACTGTTTGGTATAGGGAATCCGTCCGGTTTGCGGTCCGGCTATCGTAGGTCACGTAACGAAATACAGGTTTTACCGGTTGCGGCCCGGTCCACCGAGTTTTTTGTATTTTTGAATTAATGTAGGATATGCAAGTGCCTAATTAACCATGCAGGGTGATAAGATGTGAGGAGCAGTCACAATGTGATGCGCAGGTTCTTACCTCTCGTCTTAGACTCACTAGCATCCTAATCAAAGACAACAAGAAAAAGAAACTAACTACCTAAACTATCCCTAGGGAGCAGGATTATCACTTGTAAGTGAGTAATATATTTTTTACATGCATTATGAAGAGTTACAGTTAGCTGACACTTCTTTCAAGACACACGAAAAATTACAGATATTTAAACAACCAGATAGCCGATTATTTTATGAACAACAATTATTACTCACAGTGGAAAATATCCTAAAAGATACTGAAGAACATTCAACAAGAACATAGGTTTAGGAAGTTAAATACTCTCACAGTAAATGAAACACAACTAAAAATGAAATAGTTCCTCTTCAACATTATTCATTTAGTTGCATTGATACATTCCACATTTCGCTCTCTCCAGCAGGCAAAAGTTGCACTTTCTGACTGTAAAACGAAGTAGTTCCTCTTACAAGCAAAAGAGTTTACAAATTTTTCCAGGGAAAAAGTCCTTTCTAAGTTCTAACTTTACAATATTTAAACTACAGCAACCGCTCGTTTGGGTTGCCTCTCAAAACCAATGACCTTTCAGTTCCCCAACGCTTCATATTCCTTTATCTTTTCTATGCGTGCCCATGAGTGGATAAGTAACCGCCGGACCTTTTAGAACTGCTCCTTTCACCATAAATTTTGTTTCTTCTTTGGTTTATCCCTATTTAGGCCCATCTTCCTTCGCGCTGTAGCAGTTTGACCGATTTCTGTAACCCACCTGCATTCAAACGACTAGCATCATTCATCGAAAACGCATTCAAATGATGTCAACAAAAACGGTTAAGCATTGAGAAGCTCATGCACTATGTTATTACCACAAGGTAAGCACCGGCACCACTACCTTGACAAGAAGAGGGAACTCATCGGATACTCAGAATAATAGCATCGGAAGCTGACAAACCCACTACAACCATGATAGCGGAAAGGAACGACGCAACGTACAAGTGACCGAAGGGCAGGAGAAAAATCCTCAATCGGAAGCCGGCAAGGTTTGGAAATCGGGAACCAAATGGCTTTCCTAGCCGCAACGGTGGAAGCAGAGAAACTACGAGCAAGAGGCAATGGGAGAAAACTCAGTCGAATGTCGGACGAACTTCTACTTCGGAGGCCAAATCACTTTGGGAGCTGCAACGACGGAAGCGATAAGGTTAGAGACCAATGATGCAGGTGAAACAGACTTAATCAGAGATCAGAAGACTTTGACATTGGAAGCCAAAAGGCTTCCCCGACCGCAACGGTGAAAGAAAACAACTTCGAGTCCGAGGCTAAAAGGAAACGTACGTCGGCAAGCAGATCGCTTTATGCTTCAGATGGCCAAGCAATTTGGGATCCGCAACGGCGGAAGAGAAACAAGTTATCAGCTGCCGATTTAACATAAGATGACGCTCAGTCTAATAGAAAACTTTAAGTACTTCGAAACTATAAAACCAGCGAGGGTTGAAACCCGCTTGCTTCCAAAACAACGGATCTTCAAAGACAAAGAGAAATTACCCCTGGCTAGGCATACCAAACTTGCATCTGTGACCAACCATAAAAAGGATACACAGGAAATCTTTAAAGCAGACTGGAAACCAAGCTTCAAAACATTCAACATAAAACACGACCAACTACTCAAGCATCCAGCGATGAAAATGACTTTAAATTTTGAGGAGGGGCCCAAAATTCAGAAATTTGGGGAGAAAAGTTACAACTGCAACAACTGGCGATTACTTGGTGAACCTAGATCTCTGAGCGATTTATCTTTGAGGGACAGAATGTTTAACAACAAATGCATCTTACTAAATTCTTCCAGCTATCTGGATTTATCGAATGCCAGAAGTGTGTTCCTTCAATCATTGAAAGGAGTCCAATTTGGGAGAGTGGAAACCAAGATTTTCAAGTCTGGATAACTCTGTTGAGACCAGAAAATGATTTTCATTATTACTTTTTGTCTTCAGGTGGCTAATAGCTTCGGACACCATAGGATTGTAGCATATGGTAAACAGAAATATTCATTTGTTCCTCATTCCCATGCCATCCTAGCACTTTTGTGCTTTTGGACTTTTGTCCCTTTTCGTTTGAGTCCTCCTGCATGTCTTTCTTACTGAATTTTAATTCAGGATCCTCTATCCCATAGTGTCCTTTTGTTTGAGTGGTGTACTTCCAGTTTCAGCTCACGGATGGAGAGGATCTTTAGGCAACTTAGTACTCATGATTCAACATCTGCTTTGATTTATGATGCTTTCATAGGACTTTTTTGACTCTTTATTTGCCTTTTGGCATTCGGTTCTTGGCATGGGATCATTTATATTTAATATACTGTTCACCTTGCTCCTTTCCATGGGTCCTCTGCTGTCGCTCCTTAGAACATTTTAAGTGTGACGTGGATGGAGCCCCGACATAGTATTCCAGACTCTTTGAATCCGATTTATTTCACAGGGATTAAGCAGGACTTCAATGCACACAGAATTATTCGAGAAAACGACTAAACTGGAAGAAGTTCATTTATACAAATAGAAACCAACAGTCTGATCATTAAATTGTTTATCACCCCCAAAAATTTTGATGTTCCCCAAGCAACCGCGGGTACGTCCCCTTTATTGAAAACAAGAAAAAAAATCAAACTAAAGCAAACTAAAAACATGACTAAAAAGACAGCAAAAAAAAACATGACTCAAAATACAGCCAGATGAATTATGTATATACAAGACAGAAGAAATCAAACAAACTCAGGAAAAATAAGGCTTGAGAACCAAACCATTTACTGGTAGGTTCTCCTCCCACCCCTGCAGATCTTGCAACTTGTAAGTAGAAGGACCAAGCTTGGCTGCAATCTGAAAAGGGCCTACCCACAACTGCTGGAATTTGGTATGCTTTCCTTTCTCATCATGGGGGTGGTCCCATTTGAGGACTAAATCTCCTACTTCAAAGTCTTTTGTCCCAGCTTTATGCTTGTCAAACCATCTCTTAACTGACTCTTGTTGTTGCTTAAAGCGTTCTTTGGCTTTAGATCTAGCCTCTTCTGCTTTCAGGAGATTATATATTCTTATCTGTAAAACTTCATCATCAGACCCTCTAGACTCTTGAGCTAGTATGGAAGATGGTAGCATGATATTGGGAGGAAGGATGGCTTCTTTTCCATAGATAGGGGTATATGGAGACACTCCAATGGCAGACTTGGGGGTGACTCTATCGGCCCAAAGGGCATTTGGTAATGCTGAGTGCCAATTCCTCTGGTTTTCTACTACAGTCTTCTTTAAAATTCTAATCATATTTTTGTTGGAAGATTCAGCCAGGCCATTTCCTTGTGGATAGTAATTAGCAGAATAATGCAATTTTATTCCTTTATCATGAGCGAAAGCAGTCAATTTAATCGATGAAAAGTACTTAGCGTTATAAAAAACTAACGAAACTGGAACTCCAAACCTGGTCATGATATGGTCTTGCAGGAAGCTGATGACTTCGTCTTCGTTTATCTTGCATAGCGGGATAGCTTCGACCCAGGGAGTGAAGTAATCAGTCGCGGTCATAATGTACTTGTGCTGCAGAGAGGAATTTGGTTTTATTTCTCCAATAATATCCAACCCCCATTGCTCGAATGGTTCCATGATAATCACAGGCTTTAGGGGTGCTGCTGCTTTAGGCTATCTCCCACCACACCTTTGGCAAATATCACACTTCCTGACATGTGTGTGTGCGTCTCTAAAAAGCGTAGGCCAGTAGTAACCCGCCGTGAGGATTTTGTGGGCTGTGGTATCCCCTGAATAATGTCCTCCAGCAGGACCGTCATGCAATTCTGCCATCACTTTCTTCGCATCTTCCTTTTCCAAGCATCTGAGAAGAACCCCGTCATAATTCTTTCTGAACAATACCCCTTCCACAATTTGATAAGATGCTGATTTAAGACGTAGTGCTCTTCTTTGCTTGGAATTCCAATGTTCAGGTAACAACCCTGCCTGCAAGTAATGTACAAGGTCTCTATACCAAGACTCGAGAGCTGTAAATAAAGGACATACATCCATTACATGTAATTCGGCCTCATCCCCCCAGGCTTGTTCTTCATTGCTCCTACTTTTAGTCATCAATTTACACAATCCTTGACCTTTAACTATAGAGGCTGGCTTGAATTCAAGGTCGTATTCTTGAAGAGCTGTTACCCAGTTACCTCTTCTTTCTCCTAACTCCTTCTGTATAAGAAGAGATCTTACGGCTGGGTAGGAAACTATTACCTTGGTTTGATTCTTTAATATATAAGGCCTGAATTGCTTTACTGCTTTGAATACTGCGTAAGCTTGTTTATCAACAGTTGGGTAGTTCAATTCGGCTCCTTGTAGGACAGTACTCATAAAGGAGATTGGGAATTCATCCCCCCCTTCTTCTTTTTGGGTGAGCACGGCTGCCAATGAATCATCGGATGCAAATGTATACAGAATAAAGTCTTTATCAAAGTCTGGGATTTTCAAGGAGGGTGCGCGTGCAACCGCAGTTTTAATTTTGCTAAAAGCATTCTTCTCCCTTTCATTCCACTTGAATTATGCATTCTGCTTGACCATCTGCTGTAGCGGCTTAACAGTCTGAGCGAAATCAGGCACAAACCTGCGTACGAAATTTATGGTTCCCATGAATGATTGCATCCCCTTTTTATTATGGGGCAAGGGGATTTGTTCAATAGCCTTAATTCTTTCTGGATTAATGGAGATCCCTTGCTTTGACACGATGTGACCCAGCAACTTTCCTTTTGTGACAGCGAACACACATTTCTTAGGATTGAGTGAGATGCCATACTTCCGACAGCGTTCAAAAATCTGCCTTAAGTGAAATGCGTTCTCTCCTCTTTTTTTCGAGAATATCGTAATATCGTCTAGGTACACTACAACGGTGCGGCTGATCAATCCATGGAAAGCTATGTCCATAGCTCTCTGAAATGTTGCCCCTGCATTTATAAGCCCAAAAGGCATCCTTCTGTAGGCAAAGGTTCCCCATTTGGTCCTAAATTTTGTCTTTAATCGGTCTTCTTTGGATACTAACACTTGATTGTAGCTAGAGAAACCGTCCAATAACAAAAACAGTTCAGAACCTGAGACCATTTGGAGCAGTTGCTCCATGGGTGGCACAGGGTATTTATCTTTATCAGAAGCGTGGTTTAGATTTCTGAAATCCACGCAGAGTCTGATTTCTCCAGACTTTTTTCTTACTGGTACCATATTTGACACCCACTCAGAGTGTCTGACTTTGAAAATGATTCTAGCATCCAATAATTTCTTTACTTCACTCTGAATCAGCGGTTCCAACTTTGGATGCATTTTTCTCAACGACTGCTGATATGGCTTGACGCCTGCTTTAATGGGGATTTCATGTTTGATGATGCTAGTATCGTATGTTTTCAAGTCTTCATACGTCCATGCAAAAACATCTTTATATTGTTTAAACAAACTGACGAACTTGTCTCTTTCCATTGGCGAACAACATTTTCTGAGATTCACAAATTTAGGATTCATTTCAGTCCCTAAATTAATCAGCTCAAATTGCAGAGATGAGCTGTGGGTCTTCACGTTGGCTGGTCTTCTGAATTTTTCATTTAAATCAAACATTTTTTCTAACGTTCTGACTCCTTTAGGAATGAAATTATCGTATTTCATCTCAGCCTGATGCTCTTCATCGTCTATGATCGCTCCTTTAAACACCTTGTCATTTGTCAAACATTCTATGATCTGTTGGTCATCATCGAATACTCGTAGGTTCGTAATCATATCAGTTACAGAGGGCTTGAAAAGCAGTTCGACAAAGCATCGATTATTAGTGGGTACGATTCTAGCGGCTGATGTGGCCAACAGATCAGCAGCTGCGTTTTTAATTCTTGGAATTGAAATAATGTTAAATGCATTAAAATATTTCAGCAAATCCCATACCTCATTCTGGTAAGCTTTTAAGCGAGGAGAAATACAATGTATATGATTCCAGATTTGTTTCACAATAATTTTAGAGTCCCCAAAAACTTTTAGATTACTTACCTTTAATTCAATTGCCTTCTTTAGTCCCTGTACCAGCGCTTCGTATTCAGCTGTATTATTAGTACACTCAAACTCTGATCTACATGAAAGGAAATGTTTATTCTTCTGTGGGTCAATCAGGACACAGCCAGCCCCTGACCCTTCTAATGTCTTAGAGCCATCGAAAAATAAAGTCCAAAAATCATTAACTACTGAAAATTAATCTACTCCTACTGCTAAGTCTACTATTTTACAGTCAATCTCATTAGCTTGTGAGAATCGAAGGAGATCAGGCTGGGTATCAGATGTGTTGCTGGCTTCTTCTGCTTGGTAATTACCTGGTTCCAAATCAATAAAATAGTTTCCTAATATAGAATCCACTGGTACATTCTTCTCCTCCAGTTGAGTAACATTGTACTTCATGTGAGGTTCTCTTAAAATCTTGATCTGGTTCGGACTTCCTTTGTATGGCAACCACAGATGCGACCAATCTGAGGAGAAATATCCATTTAATTTGGCTGACCAATCTCTGCTTAGGACAATACCATAAGAGTCTGGTATATCAGCCACCACGATGTTAATAACTTGGCAAACTTTCTCATTAGATGCCAGACGGACAAGGATGTCTTCCATCTCACCAATCACCTTTACATCCGTTCTGTCCAATTGAACCACCCTCCACGTGGATGGCTTAGGCTTCCCATTTATCCTTTTACAGACTGATATGGGCATAACATTTACCAACGCCCCAGAGTCTACCAAGCAATTATGTACATTATGATTGAAAATTTCAAACGTGAGGAGGAAAGGTGGATGTTTGCTTTTAGACTTACCTCCAATGCTGGTTTTTCCAATCTCTTCTTCTTCCTGAGGTTGATTGTTAACGGGCAACTTCTCATCCGATGCTTCAAGTGCTTTCAATAGTCTTTCCTTTTGCTGCGACATTTTACACATTTCGAATAGTGGAACAGTCTCTTTTATCTTTTTTAAATCCTCCACAATGTCATAACCCATCGGCTGCTCAATGGGATGGGGTTTTCTAGCATTTTCTTCACTGGGATTGGCCTGCGCGTCACTCTGCCTAGGATCTTGGCTAGTGACAATGAACTCTGGAATTTTATCAGCCAATGATTTGTCTTGAAATTTATTCTTAACATTTGTCTGTAGCCTCTTAATCTTTGGGAGTATAAGACTGTCTTCCTTAACCGTCCCTTGGATCCTTGTGGCGACATTGGTTTCCATCACGTCTTTGCACCCCTGAGTCTTTTCCTCTTCAGCATCGAATAACGAGACAGAATTCCATAAAGCCATGGTTTCCTCTTCCTGTTCTTTAGTAGAAGTAGAAGCATAATTATCTTTTCTTTCTTCATCTCCTTATTCTGTCAATCTAGAATCTAACAGTTGATTCATGACCAACGTCATCGAATTAATCCATTGAGGACAATTCTTTTCAGAATGTGGCTGTTGGTGGAAAGTGCAAAAATTGTCCAAGCCTACCTCTATTAAATTCATAGATGCAGTATTGTGAGGAGGAGGTTCAGACTGATGATTATCCTCTCTTTTCTTATAATATGGCTTATAAAACTTTTGTGCTTCCTTTTCTTTCTCCATATCTATGATTTTGTTGGACAGTTTCTGCATCATCTTGGCCATATTTTCCAAATCTGGCGACTTTTCTTCCTTAGGCTTAGTAAACAATAAGGCTTTCCTTCCTGCACCTTTTTCTCCTGATTGTTCTGGGTAATCTTCAATACTTTCTCTTTCAGCTTCCACTACTTCAGCCTATTCATAGGTTTCTGTCAAAGTAGGCTTGGCCCTATCTTTTGCAAACATGGCCAAATCAGGACCTAAAGCTGAAGTATAGTACTCAATCATCACCTTGTCTGAAGGCTTATCTGTTTTAGAGAAATTCTTGAGATATGCTGCAAACCTTTGTGTGAAATTGTGCACCTTTTCTTTTCTTTCTTTCTTCAACGCGCACAGCCCTTTCATGAGAGCTGCATGAGTTTTCTGAGTTGCATACTTACTTCTGAAGATTCTTTCGAAGGTATCCCAATCAGGGATAGAGTTAGCATGAAATCCAAAGTACCATGACGCTGCAGCTCCTTTAAGGGTATGCGGGAAAAGTCTGCATACCACATCTTCATGTTGCCCGACCCTTAATCCTTCAATTGCTAGGTAAAAACTTTGTAGATGATCATATACTAGTATTTTCTCATTTGGGTCGAACTTGGGCAACATCTTATCAAAGGCTTGAGGTAGGTCGTGTAATGGAGGTGTCAGGTTTAATTATGTTCTGGCTCTCCATGCAGGTGGTGGATTTGGCGGGTTAGGCGGTGGATTTGCATTTACTCCTGCCATGAGTCTAGGTGGGGAGTGGGGAGGTGAACCAACTGGAGTATGAGCAGGAGAACTGCGAGGGGTTTCTGGGCCTTCTTGATTTAGAGGTAGCACAAATTCTTGTAAGGCTTTTTCTACAAGCTCTTCCCAGTCTCCTACCAATACTGAGTCTTCTGCTACAGGACGATCTTTCCTTTTATACTCTCTTCTGGGAAGTTCAGGGATGATTGGCAATCCTCCAATCTTATTTATGTATGCTCTGGTGTGTCTTCTCAGATCATTAACAATTTCGTTTCCAACAGAATATAGATGCTCTTTTTCTTCCGGAATTGGATTATGAAACCCACTGCTTTTAGAACTGTTACCGGTAGAATAGTCTCGGGAAAATGGGTTTCCTCGGCCAGCCATACACTGGCGGCCCTCCTTCTAGCGCCAAAACTGTTGAGGCCTAGAAATTCTCAGGCGACAACAGTAAGGGATTCTCCCCAGTCAACGTTCCCAACTAGCCCATTGACTATTTGGTATAAGGAATCTGTTTGGTTTGCGGTCCGGGTACCGTAGGTCACGTAACGAAATAAAGGTTTTACCGGTTGCGGCCCGGTCCACCGGGTTTTTTGTATTTTTGACTTAATGTAGGATATGCAAGTGCCTAATTAACCATGTAGGGTGATAAGATATGAGGAGCAGTCACAATGTGATGCGCAGGTTCTTACCTCTCGTCTTAGACTCACTAGCATCCCAATCACAGACAACAAGAAAAAGAAACTAACTACCTAAACTATCCCTAGGGAGCAGGATTATCACTTGTAAGTGAGTAATACATTTTGTACATGTATTATGAAGAGTGACAGTTAGCTGACACTTCTTTCAAGACACACGAACAATTACAGATATTTAAACAACCAGATAGCCGATTATTTTATGAACAACAATTATTACTCACAGTGGAAAATATCCCAAAATATACTGAAGAACATTCAACAAGAACATAGGTTCAGGAAGTTAAATACTCTCATAGTAAATGAAACACAGCTGAAAATGAAATAGTTCCTCTTCAACATTATTCATTTAGTCGCATTGATACATTCCACATTTCGCTCTCTCCAGCAGGCAAAAGTTGCACTTTCTGACTGTAAAACGAAGTAGTTCCTCTTACAAGCAAAATAGTTTACAAATTTTTCCAGGGAAAAAGGAAAAAGTCCTTTCTAAGTTCTAACTTTACAATATTTAAACTACAACAACCGCTCATTTTGGTTTCCTCTCAAAACCAATGACCTTTCAGTTCCCCAATGCTTCATATTCCTTTATCTTTTCTACGCGTGCCCATGAGTGGATAAGTAACTGCCAGACCTTTTAGAACTACTCCTTTCACCATACATTTTGTTTCTTGTTTGGTTTGTCCCTATTTAGGCCTGTCTTCCTTCGTGCTGTAGCAGTTTGACCGATTTATGTAACCCACCTGCATTCAAACGACTAGCATCATTCATCGAAAACACATTCAAATGATGTCAACAAAAATGGTTAAGCATTGAGAAGCTCATGCACTGCGTTATTACCACAAGGTAAGCACCGGCACCACTACCTTGACAAGAAGCGGGAACTCATCGGATACTAAGAATAATAGCATCGAAAGCTGACAAACCCACTACAACCGTGATAGCGGAAAGGAACGAGGCAACGAACAAGTGACCGAAGGGCAGGAGAAAACTCCTCAATCGAAAGCCGGCAAGGTTTGGACATCGGGAGCCAAATGGCTTTCCTAGACGCAACGGCGGAAGTGAAAAAACTACGGGCAAGCGACGGTGGGATAAAAATCAGTCGAACGTCGGACGGACTTCTACTTCGGAGGCCAAATCACTTTGGGAGCTGCAACAATGGAAGTGAACAGGTTAGAGACCAGCGATGCGGGAAAAACAAACTTAATCGGAGATCGGAAGACTTTGAGATCGAAATCCAAAAGGCTTCTCGAACCGCAACGACGGAAGAAAATAGCTTCGAGTCCGAGGCTAAAAGGCAATGTACATCGGCAAGCGGATTGCTTTATGCTTCGGATGGCCAAGCGATTTGGGATCTGCAACGGCGGAAGAGAAACAAGTTATCAGCTACCAATTTAACATAAGATGACGCTCAGTCTAACAGAAAACTTTAAATACTTCGAAACTATAAAACCAGCGAGGGTTGAAACCCGCTTGCTTCCGAAACAGTGGATCTTCAAAGACAAAGAGAAATTACCCCTGGCTAGGCATACCAAACTCACATCTGTGACCAACCATAAAAATGATACACATGCAATCTTTAAAGTGGACTGGAAACCAAGCTTCAAAACATTCAACATAAAACACGACCAACTACTCAAGCATCCAACGATGAAAATGACTTTAAATTTTGAGGAGGGGACCAAAATTCAGAAATTTGGGGAGAAAAGTTGCAACTGCAACAATATCCACAGAGATCTGAGAAGCCACATAAAAAAAGAAGATTGATGGTTGTGGAGAAGGTCGCAAGGATCATAATACTGAGAAAGTTGCGGGGGAAGATTTGTAGAGAGGAAGGTGCGGTGGAGCAACTTTGGAAAGTTGGAATCCCGCATCCTGCAATTCGGTTGTGGGGAAGCCGTTGCGGAAAATGAAGTTGTGGAGTGTTCCTTCTAGGTTTTGAGATCCCACATCCCACAACCCCCCTACAGAAACAAATTTGCAGAACGAAATTGTGGAGAGAAATTTGGACAGCCGAGATCCTGCATCCTGCATCTCGCTTGCAGAAGGGAAGTTGTGGAGGTAAAGTTGTGGGAAGGAAGTTTTAGAGTAGATTTTGGCCATTGTGCTAAATTTGGTAGTCCTGCTAAGTGTAGGGGCCATTAGATCCTGGAAGTGCTGGTTAGAGTCGGTTGAGATCGATCGACCTGTACCAATTTTGGTATCAGAGCGAGGAAGTTGGTATTTCCTGTTGAGGAATTCCACCGCTGAGGTTGTGGGTAGAATTCTTAAGGACTAAGGAGAAGCGCATGAAAGAGAGAAGCGTAGTCGTAGGAGCCTGAACGGAGCAAATGAAGAGTGCTCAAGAGGCTCTAGATAGAGGACCAGCATTACCAAAATACCAAGGGCCGAGGAGAGTCTTGGTGAGGTAAGTTGTAACAGTGTGAAAGAGAACTGTTATTACAGAGGCTTAGAGTGGGAGGATGGCTGCATGCATTGGAAGAGCGAGAGGTCATCACATAGGTCGACCAGGAGGGAATGCAAAAGTTCTAGAAGAAATGAGGGAGTTAAGGGCATGTTTGGTAGCCATGGAAACAGACAGACGAAGAGACCCAGAGTCAGGGGATATAAGTGAACTTGAGGATGAAGAGAAAAGAGAAGAAGCTGCACCTATGTAGGAAACACCAGAGTTAAGATATTTCAAATCTATTTTGGGAGTGACTTCAAGGCCGAGATCAGAGTTTCCTTCATATGACAGGAGTCTCGTTGCATAACACCTCATTGACTGGATCAGTGAGCTAGATACGTAATTTGAGTATGATGAGGTAGAAGAAGACAAGAGAGTCAGATTGGATGCGATGAGGTTGAAAGGGCATGTGTCCTTATGGTGGGATAGTGTGCAAGTGGAAAGACGGAGGAAGAATAATCCATTGATAAAAAGCTGGGATAGAATGGTAGCAAAGATTAGGGCTAAGTTATTTCACAAATATTACTAGTTAATTATGTATTGACAAGTATAGAACCTTAGGCAGAGATTTTTAACAATGAGAGAATACACTAAGGAGTTCGACAAAGTAAACCTAAGGGTTGTATATGCGGAAGAGTTAGCAGAGAAGGCTGCTAGATATGTGAATGGTATAAGGATGGGTATCCAAGAAGAAATCATCGTGATTTTGCCTAGAACAATGGAGGAGGCATATTAGTGCGCCTTAAGGGAAGAAGAGAAGATAGCAAGGAAGCAGAGCTTCAATAGAGGTCGTGGTTCAGCTAGATGAAGAGGGAAAGCAATTGGAAGAGGAATATTTGGACCACATAGAGGGGATTCAAATAACTCTAGAAAACAAGAGTAGCATGGTAGAGGAGGTGATTCTAATAGAAGAGGACCTTACCAAGGAGGTATAGGTAGAGGTCGAAGTCGAGGAAGAGAGGCCGTCATTAGATGCTACAAATGCAACCAGTTGGGGCATAAGTCATTTGAATGTCCACGAAAAGAAGACATAGGGAAGAGAGGAGCCTATGTATCTCAGAATGAGAAGCAACAAGAACAATCGATGGTAGAGGAAGTCTTGCTAGAGATAGGAGAATCTTTGATGATGAACAAGGTCTTGTTGAAACCTGAGAAGGAGCCAGCAAAACCTGCTCAAAGGAAGTCGTTGTTTAGGACTACATGTAAAGTCCAATGGAAGTGTTGTAAGATGGTGTTTGACAGTGGGAGTACTGACAATATTGTTTCCGCAGAGATGGTGGAAAATCTAAGGCTAAAGAATACCAAGAATCCAGTTCCATACAAAGTATCTTGGTTACACAAAGGACACCAAATCCTGGTGAGTGAGCAGTGTGAAGTTGATTTTCATATAGGTCCATATAAGGTCAAGATTCTGTGTGATGTTATGCCAATGGATGTTTCTCATATACTATTAGGAAGACCGTGGCAATTTGACAAGAACGTAAATCATCATGGTAGGAGTAATTGTCATCGTTTCGAGCAGAATGGGATAACACATGTACTTCACCCTCTACAAGCAGGTAGTATCACAGGGCAGTTAGAACCTAAGGTTTTGATGTTGTCAGGAAAAGAGTATTTACAACAGGTTGAGAAAGCAGAGTTGATCTATGTTGTGGTGTGCAAACCAAGAGTAGTGATAGTGAAGACTAATGTGACAGATCTATCTAAGGAGATTTAGGAGATGCTGAGTAAGTATAGTGACATTGTGGTGGATGATTTACCCAATGAACTACCACCAAGGAGGAATATAAGTCGCCATATTGATTTCATTCTAGGAGCCAGTTTACCAAACAAGGAAAGTAGTAAAAAAAAGTTCAAATACTTGAAAGAGACTTACAAGATAGAAAAAGAGCACCTAACAAAGATAAAACAACCTCTCAAACAGAGATAAAACAACCTCTCAGGAGTCATGCACATGCAGAGGACCCTTGAAGACCCTACAAACAACCCTCAAATCACCCAAGAACCCTAAAAAATGATGAAAGAACACAAATTTAGGTTCATACGCGGGTTTCCTTAAGGAAGGTCGTGTATGAAACGCGGGTTGCAGGTAGTGCAAGTCACGTATACAACACAGACATGTGACTGTTTATCCTGACAGTCGCGTATGGATGACAAAAGGCACAAAAAGGGTCAAAAACTGACCTAGGAAGGTAGGAAAGCTGTCCCAACAAACTCAAAAGGTGTTCCTAACTTGTAAGAAGGACCTGAAAGTTTACAAAAGGCTAAAAGAAAGACAAATAAAACCCAAATAGACAAGGCTCTCCCCAACGGAGTCGCCAGTTCTGTTGTAAAGGAAAGTTTCCTATGGCTAGGGTTTATGAGGCCATCAATGTACTGGGGTTGAAAGAGAGATGCACAATGTTCAGCAAGCATATATAAGCAAGTTTGAGAGATTTGAATGGTTCATACCTTAGCCAAACGAAGGTTGATCCAAGCATCCCTTCAATCCTCTTCTTTTTCCTCTTGCTCCTCTTGCTCCAAGAGACCTGCAAAACAAGTTATACCTTCCTCAAACCAATATGACCACATATAAAGAAATGGTAATAAAATAAACATGAGATAATAATCTGATTAACATCAAAATATGATCATAAACAAAGATTCAATCACACATTGAACAATGATTTGGGAAGAAGAAGGACATCACATCTTTATTAATCTTGAAAAAAAGTGCAAGTATACCTTCTCTTCAAGTTCATCACCTCATGAAACCTTGATCTGGTTCTGTTGCTTCTCTTCTCCAAGGAACTTAGCCTCCAAGCTCTACAACACAAGGGGATGATCACTAGGGCAAAGGTGTGGGCAAAGAGAGTCCCAATTCCTCCAGCATAATGATGCAAAGATTGAAGTCCCCTCTCATGGACCTCCCTACCTATATTTATATGTTTAATGAAGAGTCAGGGTTGAAGACAAAGTAGTTACAACTGAAGGAGTCAGTTGCATAACTACCCAAACTACCCAAATTTCAAAATTCGTATTTTTTTGACATTTTTTAGATTCATACGCGTGTTGCAGAAACAAAATTCGTGTACATGAGGAGGTATATGTGGGTTGCAATGCATAAAGTTGTGTATTTAAGGCATACGTGACTATTATATATAGCAACTTGCGTACATATGCGGGTTTCCTTAAGGAAATTCACGTACACATCAAAAACTCAGTTTTAGGGTATTTTTGGGCATTTTCAGACTTTGGTGTATTCTAGAAAGTTTTAGCCAACAAAAATAAATTTCCAATGGTGTAGAGATGAGGTCAAATGGAGTTACAAAACTAAAGATATGGGTCCTCCAAGTTAGGTGTTTTTTCAATGACTTTCAGTGAATTTCATGAAGTGTCGTCATGGAAGTGTTGACATGCGACGAAATCATGGGAAAGTGGTCATAGGTAGAGATGTGTCATTTTGAGATATAACAGATGCCCCCTAATGTATGAGGTTAGAGGGGAATACGATAGCCAAAATACATTATAAAGGAAACAATTGAGTATGGAGAGAGTAGAGAATCCAAGACCAAAAGGATCGAACAAAGGTACCTGAAAGAGAGATAAATGTTAGAAAAAACTGATCTCTGGGACATACAATTCCATATACAAAACATCGCCATAAAGATACAGGCAGATCCAACACATGTATAATTGATGAAACTATCATGGTCGCTCAATATGCAAAAAGGCACCATATCAAATCTAAAGGAGTCATGGCCACAAATTAACAAGGTGGATCCATACTCGACAATTGATCATAGCCACAAAAATACAAGGTGGATATATGTCTCAGCAAAATGTCATATAAAATGTAACAAGGTCTTGCCCAACTTGGGAAATAGCAAAATGACGATGCTACTGTCGGCCCAAGGTCTTCAATCCAAACTACCCAAAAAAGGTACAAATCCTAACCATGCGAATAAAAGGAGTTGAAGTCAAACATGGAGGAAACCATTTGATTACCGGTCAATAATGAGAACCATTAACAAACATGAGGGAAACCACCATTAATGAAAATGGTCCCCAAGGTACCTAGTACATTCTAACAAGTGTGAGTACAAGGAATTGAAGTCGAACACTTGAAGAATCCATTGAGTAGGAGACATTAAGGTATTCCCACTACCCAATAACGAGTGAAATTTCCACTGATGACTACAATCCCCAAGGTACTGTGATAAAACTCTAAATCTCATTCCCATAGCAAGAGGTGTTGCAGTCGATAGGAAGAGATCCATTGGAAGGAAGGCACTAAGGCATCCTTCATCATCCAACATGAGGTAAGTCAAAGACTAATTGGATATGGAATTGGTATTGAATTTCATGAAAAGGAATGCTGAAGACATGATGTAATGAACTGATACCAGGGAATGGTTGACGCGAAAGCTCAAGGAAACTATAGAATGGCCGACAAAGGTTTAATCCTTGAACAGTGAGCATGACAAAAAAAGTGACTTAGGTAGCTTTTGACACAAAAAGTACCAACGACACAAATCTACAATGTAGGAGACATTGACAGATTCCCCATATAATTGGAAAAGAAACCAACCGGAGGAGTAAGAAAATCTGACTCGGGATAAGGTCAAAATACTAGGACCCAACTGTTGATAGACTCAAAACTGGTGCTTTGTTCAAAGAAAAAAGACTTGCTGCCATGATGTAAAAAACATGTGAATGAACTTCCCTTCCCCTCTTTCTTGTAAAGGTTTAACGAGTCCAAGAAAGCAAACTTGGGACCATCTTCATTTTTGTCAAGCTCGAAGAAGAGACAGAAGAATGCTTGATAAAGCACTGATTTGTGGATTTTACGAACATGAACTAGTACATGCTCGATGGTGTTTTCATATTTTAAAGAGTCTGGAAACTCCAAAGAAGACTCTAGGGGGTGCTTTTTTGTACAATTTAGTCTCCTGAGGCTGGAAAAGTATAAAACAAACCATAGAAGAACTCTTTTAGCTTCTGAAGAAGTAAGGCACACCTTTTTTGTATTTAGTCAGGAAGGTCCAAAAAAGGTTAAATTACCACCTACCCAACGCTCCTTCAAAAGTAGCATATAGCCTGAGTTTTACGAGTGTGAAGGAAGGCAAGATCACTCGAAAAGATCCATTTGATTATGAGAAATGGGGCTTACAACAATAAACTCAATGCTTTGTTCTTTAGGGTTTAACGATCATGACAAAGACATAAAGTACACTCGATATATTTTTCATGTTTAGGTCCAGAGCACGAAAAAGAGAAAACTAAGCTCATACTGGGGGTTCCTTTTCCGTAAGTTTAGTCCCTCAGGTCTGGAAAATTGATAAACCTATGCTTGAGAATATTCTTCTCAATTCCGAATAAAAGAGAGTGTTCCTTTCTTGTATTATTCCAAATGGTCCAAGAAAGTGATAACCTACCACCAATGTGGATGCCCATTCACATATTCTTAACGAGCCTGAATGGACAAGTTTACTCAGCAGTCAAGTCTATTTTGAGGAGTCATACCTGGGCCTAAATAAAGTCAATATATTTCCCGTGAATTTTTAACAAGTCCGGAAAAGTCAACTCGTGGCCTCCTTACTATTTTTAACAAGCTCGAAGGAGAGCAGAAAGAATGCTCTAAATGCGAGGAGACGAATGTCATAGATAGGAAAAACTAGTTCCAAGTGCAAGGAACAAAACTATGCATAATTCAAGGAATATGAGCAAGATAAAGACACTTGGGGAACATCTCCTCCAGGTAAAGGGTGTCAAGTTGCAAAGGAAAAATGATACAAGGCTTAGCGACAATGAGAACAAAGATGAGGGCTTATACAACGAGCTAAAAGCGTGGAAGTCAGCATCAGGCTCATAAGCGTGAGCATGGCACATGCAAATGCATTTATAGCTTGAATAAGAAGACAAGGCCAGTAAATAGTTGTGAATCCAACTAAGAATCCTATCTCCAAGAAACAACAACATTAGGATCATATTCAGAAGAAACAATCCGATGCAGGTCACTTTGGCAGAAACACATGTGATTTTTCTATCTTCTATAAAAGGTAAAGTCAAGGTAGAATCATCTGAAGAAGATTCTATAGCACCAAGGCTTGAGGGTTTATAATTAGTAATATCAACCTCAGAAGGAGAGCAAAAATCAACAAGGGATATAGAGTCTGCAGGAACAAACTCGGTATCACAAGAGTTGAAAAATTCATAAGAAAAATCGAACTCATCAGGATCACTGACTTTCTGTTCAAAGGAAGAGTCGAAAGACTCAACAAGACCAACATAAGAAGAAAGGTCATGCTTACTAGGAAAATTAGGGTTAGACTTAGTCACAAATGAACCAACATCCAAAAGAAGTTCAGACTGTATCAAAGACTCTAGGAATACTTCATTCAAAGGAAGGAGATCATCCAAGATAGGACCCATGTCTAAACTTTAAAATGGATCAACAGAGTGGAGAGCAGACTCCATAGTCTGTATAGGGTGGCTCACCTAGTCAACTGCTGGGACAAAGTCCCGAGAAGGTAAGCATGAAAACAGAGGATTCTTCTTAGTAGCAATTGAATGCAAAGGACATGTGGCCACACAGCTCACCTATGGTGGGGTAGTGTCTATAGAAACACTGGGAATCAATAAAGGAAAGACATGGTCTCTAGTTGGGTCAGGAGAAGGATCAAGAAAATCCAACTGATCGATAGTGACAATTTCTTCACCATGATTAAAGTACATCATACGAAACAATGTTGACACCATAGCTTGCATGGCATAGACATAATCACGTCCAAGGAGCATATTGAAGTCCAAGGGGTCTTCTATCACCATGAAGTCAAATAAGACGGTCTTCCCACCCAAAGTAACAAGTGTTTGAGAAAGAGTTCCCAAGGCTATACAAGTTCTTCTATCGAATTCCAGTAACTAACTAGCAGTTGACACAAGGCTGGGAGATCCCATGCCTCACCAAGCACGAATAGACAAGATACTAACTGAGGCTCCTTCATCAACAATACAACAAGCAATCGTGTAAGCTTCAACTTTGACCTTTATCTAGAAAGGTGCATCAGAAGGAAGGAACGGCTCAACTACGATATCCTAATCAAAGGAAGCAATCTGAGAGATTGGTGGGGGTTGATCCAAAATGAGTTCAGTGCCCCCCTGTTCAGTAAATTCTGAACTGACAGTGAAGAAAATGTGACTAGCAGACACTTCACTCTCCAAAGGAAGAGTGGGATTGATCGACAATGGAATCGATTCAACTGCTTCACTATCAAATCTCACTCTCTGAAGGGAGAGTGGGATTGACCAAAGATGACATTGGTTCAATCACATCAGGATCACTCTCTGAAAGAAGAGTGGGATCGACCAAATATGAGATTGGTTCGACCACTTGATCAACCAAATGTTGAGTAGGTTGTTGAGAAACTATAGGTTGTTCAGGAGAAGGAAATTATTGAGTCGTGGACCACACTCTTTGCACCTCCGTGATAGCAGGGCACTGGTGAGTAAGATGATCTCCCTCACATAGCTTACAAGGGAACTTAAGTTTGCACTTCAAACGACCAATCTTCTCAACGGTGTCAACATGACTAGTAGTGGCTGACTATTTTTTCTCAGCATGACCTACAGAGGCTGAGAGTTTTCCCCCAGCATGAACTACAGAGGCTGGGTGACTGGTTCCAACCTGACTAAGAGAGGTTGGTTGTTGACAAAATTCAGAATGTTCAGAAATGGGATGACCATGAAACCAAACTCTTCACACCTCCATGATAGAAGGGCATTTATAAGTAAGGTGGTCTCCCTCACAAAGCTTACAAGGAAACTTGGGCTTGTGTTTTGAAAGGGTGGTCTTTTCAACAGTGTCAACATGAGTCGCAGTGGTTGATGGATTGTCTTCAGCATGAACTACAAAGGCTGGGAGACTA
This sequence comes from Pseudotsuga menziesii, assembly GCA_001517045.1. Taxonomy (NCBI): domain Eukaryota; kingdom Viridiplantae; phylum Streptophyta; class Pinopsida; order Pinales; family Pinaceae; genus Pseudotsuga; species Pseudotsuga menziesii. The sequence continues at coordinate 60,894 of LPNX010067172.1, forward strand.
CCCCCAACATGACTTGTAGAGGCTGAGAGACGGGGTCCAACATGACTTGCAAAAGTTGGAGGAGCACCACTAGCATGAACAACAAAGGATGAATGGTTAGGATCAACATGCTTTGTAGCAGTTGAGTGTGTGCCCCTAGCATGAACTACAGAGGCTGGGTGAATGGATCCAAAATGACTTGTAGAGGTTGGATGGAGAGGTTCAACTTGAACATCAGAGGTTGAACATGTTCCCTTAGTATGAACTGCAGAGGTTGAGTGACTGGAGCCACCATGACCTGGAAAGGTTGGAAGGATCCCACCAGCATGGTCAACAGAGGCTGGATGGTGAAGATCAACTTGACTTGCAGAGGTTGAATGCTTAGATCCAACATGACTTGCAGAGGTTGGATAGGTGGCCCTAGCATGAACTGTAGAGGCTGGGTGGTGAGGTTCAACTTGAATTGTAGAGGTTGAATGAATGCCCCCTTGCTTATGTGCCTTCTTCCTATTCCTCCTTCTTTTAATCCTTTTAGACTACCGGTTACTAGTATCAGTACTTTCACCGCAAGAGGTAGAAGGAGGAGGAGAATCAACTACAGGTGAAGGGCAAGTAGTGTTTTGATGCCCTTGATATAATGATATTACTTGAGAAGCACCAGGAGCATTTAGGATAGTTGGAGTGGAAAACAACCACACTGGTAGCCCTAGGGTGAATCCAGGTAGATTCAGGGTGGCCATCAAGGGAACACCAACATTCCCCGTGAGAGGAATAGTACAAGGAGTTCCCAACATGGGGATCTCTTGGTTGGTGTTCAAAGGGGTGTTAGACATAGTTTCAAATAAGGAGACAAAGTCTGAGGTCAACAGGAAACCAAAAGTACCAGGCACACACCTGAAGGCAGACTAAGTATAGACAAACCACACAGCACTCACTAAAAAATTCCTAAAGCCAAACAGAAAAACAAGTATAAGATACGCTTTCCAGAAGAAAGCTGATAGACAGTTACTTTGTGTCCCTGTAGATGTTCTTAGGCACAAGCAGAGGAATCACCCACCACCCTCCCACACCTTATACCGGGGTTACCTTCCAAGCCCATCCAAGGTCAACCAGAAACAACCTTCCGGTGTACCTATGTATGAACCCTAGATGTCAAAGAGACTAAAGGCTACCTTAACTATATTGACAGTCTGGGGGGACAATTGCAAGCTTGGTTTGTATGCATGGGCAGGGTAGCAAAGCCCGAAATCCTGTCTAAGACAGAATCCCTAGATGAGAAAAAACCTTGGTCTATGCTTTGACAAGGAATGAGAGGGTTATCTCCTCAGTCCAAGCCTCCACGTGGCCTCGTGCTTAACTCCCGTTTGAGAGGAGCTTCCCAGATACAATCAACATAGAAGAGGATTTACCTAGTGATTGGTCAACTACATCTGAATTTTAACACTTGTGGGGAGTTTAAACTCCTTATCCCACAAGTCTAGCCTAAGCTAGTTGGTGTATGACCCTATAAATTAAAACTTACTACTAGTTTTTAAATTATATCGTTTATTTTAAGGGATGTTTTTAGTCAGAGGGTAAATGGCGTGAACATTATGTGGTGTTTTGACTCAAAGTTGAAACAAAATGACTAAGCAAAGAGAAATGAAATGGAAAAAATAAAAAAAACTATTCTCTTCATTTTTTCAAAATAGAAACTTGAAAGCCAAAAAAGAACCAGTTCTTTTTATTTTTATTTTCAAAAACAATGATATGCCATGCAATCTAGACTAAAAAACTAATCTACATGCATATAAAGCAAACATGTGTTTTTTTATTTTTCTTTTATAAATGCAAAAGAAAAACAACCTGTCAACTAATGCAAGTAAGTAATGTAAGCAAAGCAAATAGACAACTACTCTACACCCCACAAACAAACCCTAGGTTTCCCTACAGTTGGATATCAACCTCTCTTGAAAGGAAGGCTCACAAAGGTAAACACGCCAACAACTTTGGAATGAAGAGACTAAGCAATAAGAATGACATAAATAAAGGTCAAGAAGTCCCAAGTATCAATCTAAACCTACAAACAGAGGTTTCTCAGTACCTTGTCCAACAAGGTCAAGCCAAAGAAGGAGGTGGGGGGGGAAGCAGTAAAAATAAGTTCAAAGACTTGAAAGAGACTTACAAGATAGACAAATATCACCTAATAGAGATAAAACAACCTCTCAAACAGAGATAAAACAACCTCTCAGGAGTTATGCACATGCAGAGGACCCTTGAAGACCCTACAAACAACCCTCAAATCACCCAAAAACCCTAAAAAATGATGAAAGAACACAAATTTAGGTGCATATGTGGGTTGCCTTAAGGTAGGTCGCATATGACATGCGGGTCACAGGTAGTACAAGTCATGTATACAACACATACACATGACTATTTATCCTGATAGTCGCGTATGGATGACAAAAGGCACAAAAAGGGTCAAAAATTGACCTAGGAAGGCAGGAAAGGTGTCCCAACAAACTCAAAAGGTGTTCCTAACTTGTAAGAAGGACCTAAAAATTTACAAAAGGCTGAAATAAAGACAAAGAAACCCCAAACATACAAGGCTCTCCATAGTGGAGTCGCCAGTTTTGTTGTAAAGGAAAGTTTCCTATGGGTAGGGTTTAAGAGGCCATCAACGTACTGGGGTTAAAAGAGAGATGCACAATGTTTAGCAAGCATATATAAGCAAGTTTGAGAGATTTGAATGGTTCATACCTTAGCCAAATGAAGGTTGATCCAAGCATCCCTTCAATCCTCTTCTTGCTCCTCTTGCTCCTCTTGCTCCTTTTGTTCCAAGAGATCTGCAAAACAAGTTATACCTTCCTCAAACCAATATGACCACATATAAACAAATGGTAATCAAATAAACATGAGATAATAATCTGATTAACATCAAAATCTGATCATAAACAAAGATTCAATCACACATTGAATAATGGTTTGGGAAGAAGAAGGACATCACATATTTATTAATCTTGAAAACAAGTACAAGTATACCTTCTCTTCAAGTTCGGCACCTCACAAAACCTTGACTTGGTTCTGCTGCTTCTCTTCTCCAAGGAACTCAGCCTCCAAGCTCTGCAACACAAGGGGGTGATCACTAGAGAAAAGGTGTGGGCAAAGAGAGTCCCAATTCCTCTAGCATAATGATGCAAAGATTCAAGTCCCCTCTCATGGACCTCCCTACCTCTATTTATATTTTTAATGAAGAGTTAGGGTCGAAGACAAAGTAGTTACAACTGAAGGAGTCAGTTGCATTACTACCCAAACTATCCAAATTTTGAAATTCGTATTTTTTTTACATTTTTTAGAGGTGTACGCAGGTTGCAGAAACAACAGTCGCGTACATGAGGAGGTATACATGGGTTGCAATGCAGAAAGTTGCGTATTTAAGGCGTACGCGACTATTATATATAACAACTCGTGTACGTACGCGGGTTTCCTTAAGGAAAGTCCCATACATATTAAAAAATCATTTTTAGGGTATTTTTGGGCATTTTCAGACTTTGGTGTCTTCTAGAAAGTTTTAGCTGATAGAAATATCTTTCCAATGGTGTAGAGATGAGGTGAAAGAGAGTTATAAAACTCAAGATATGGGTCCTCCAAGGTAGGTGTTTTTCTAGTGACTTTCAGTGACTTTCAGTGACTTTCAGTGACTTTCAGTGACTTTCAGTGAATTTCATGAAGTGTTGACATGCGACGAAATCATGGGAAAGTGGTCACAGGTAGAGATGTGTCATTTTGAGCTATAACAGATGGACAGATCGAAGTAGTCAATAGGATTTTGGGAAACATGTTTAGGAGTTTGATTGGGGAGAGTCCTAGGCAGTGGGATACGGTATTATCTCAAGCTGAGTTTGCATATAATGATTCACGAAACAAGAGTACATGGATGAGTCCATTTCAAATTCTATATGGGATGCATCTAAGAGGAGTGTATGAACTTCGTGACTTAGTCCAATTGGAGAAATGAAGTGCTGATGGAGAAGAGTTTGCAACAAGAATCAATGAGTTGCAGGATCAAGTGAAAGCAAGATTACAATAGAGTAACACCAGTTACAAGGCCCGAGCAGATTCTAGAAGGAGGGAAAATAACTATGAAGTGGGGGATTTGGTCTTAGAATAACTGAAGAGAGACAGATTTCCTAAAGGGGAGTATAACAAGATGAAGATGAAGAATATTGGACCCTGTAGAATAGTCAAGAAGTTTTCAGTGAATGCTTATGAGTTAGAGATGCCTACAGGAGTGGGTATTTCACCAATCTTTAATGTAGCAGATCTATATCCTTATGCAGCAGGTGACATTGGAACCTTTACAAGAGGTGAATATCCTACTGAAGTCTTACAATGGGTAGCACAGATGCATGTGACACAACAATTGTAAGTTGAGGCCATTCTGGACACTAGGGTGTCAAAGAGTACACAAAAGAAGGACTATCTGGAGTATTTGGTCAAGTGGAAGAAGCGACCAACATAGGATTCTACTTGGATGAGTGCTGCAGAGTTGGAAGCCAAGGGTTTCATTATAGCTGATCTTATGAACAGGGGTTCATAATTTTTCTACCTTGCGAGTCTGATGCAGGAGCATCGTGGCATGCCAGCAATGTGATGAGTTGGTCACATGTTGTGGCATCTTTTGTAACCATTTTGTGCTAAGTCATAGTCTGATTAGCGACATAGGGGATCATTGCGGATCACGAATCCCTGCATGGAGATCAAACCACCTTTAGTTTGTTTCAAACATGGACGTTTCATCATGCATCGTAGTAGTGTTTATTTCTGTTGCAGGATCACTCAGGATAGGGTAGTAGTTTTAGTTTAAATAGACCATTTAGATTTGTAGGAGGGGTTCTTCTCTTCATCATTTAGAATTTTGAGTTTGTAGAGAGAGGACAGACCTGTTTCTAAGTCCTGTTTGTAAATATTTTGAAGAATCGAAAGGAGAGAGATTCAAGCTGTGTGCATTTTCCTTTGTTGCTTAATAGAAGGATTAACCATGTGTTTCTAGGGTTGTTATCCTTTATGCATGTGCTGTGTTGAACTGTGTATCTTGTAGAGCCGAATTTGCCGTTTTCATGAACATTTGTGGATTTCAGTGAAGTGTTGATTTTACACATCAATTTCTTGCTTAAACAGTTGAAGTAGAGAGTAGATGCATGCATAAGAGTGTTAGGCTAAAGCATCGTGAAGATTGGAGGTTGGATTGATAAATTTCATGATCAATTAGTGCAACACATAGGTTTTCTACCTTAACAAGTTTTTGCAGAGAATGAACGGTGGAGATTGAGGCCGCAGATCAAGATCTGACGGTCCTGAAGTATCCCGCAACAACAGTCACGAGGAAGTTAACAGATCTGCAGAGATCTGAGAAGCCACATAAAAAATAAGAAGATCGACGGTCGTAGAGAAGGACGCAAGGATCGGACAGTTGAGAAAGTTGTGGGGGAAGATTTGCGGAGAGGAAGTTGTGGGGGAGAAACTTTGGAAAGTTGGCATCCTGCATCCTGCAATCTGGTTGCGGGGAGGCCGTTGCGGAAAAGGAAGTTACAGAGTGCGCCTTCGGGGTTTTGAGATTTGCGGAGAGCAATTTTGACAATCAAGATGACGCATCCTGGATCCCACTTGCGAAAGGGAAGTTGCGGAGGTAAAGTTGCGGGAAGACAGTTTTAGAGCAGAATTTGGCCATTGGGATAAATTTGGTAGTCCTGCTAAGTGTAGGGGCAATTATATCCTGGAAGGGTTGGTTAGAGTTGGTAGAGATTGACCGGCTTGCACCATGAGTTTTAACTAAGGAAGCTCATTTGGAAAGTTGGGTAATAATGATAGAGATACGTACTTTTACGATTATGCATATACAAATAAAATAAAATGAATATCAGTCATGATAAAAGTGCACAAGTATAAATATTGATATTATATCATCGTTATGCAAGGAATGGGGTGATTCAAATATTTATATACTGCACTTATGAATTATAATTAGCAATAAATCGATTGACTATGCTTATTGAACAAAATATAACATAGAAAGTTGTTAAAATTGTTCATCGGTGGGAATCATTACATGAACTATTGATTGTTATACAACTTGATATTGTGACTAACTATTCATGGAGAAGTGCATGCATTAGGGACTTGGTTATGGAAATAATATAGAGGGCCATGATGGGAACCAAAGTTCTATGATTTCAAACAACCAGATGATATGAGAGACATTTGGCACATGTGAAACTAAAAATAAGAATGTACATGAGGTACATGTTTGTACAAGAGGTACATGTTTGTGCAGGAGGTACATATTTGTACAGGAGGTACATGTGTTCCCCTCGGTCAGCTAAGCAACAATATGCAACCTATGGGTATGCACAAGTGTAAGAAGCCTAGTTAGAATTCTTTTCTACACAAATTTATGTTGTAAGAGACTGTCATGAGTGTAGGGGCTCCGTGAATAACCTTTGGGTATCATGGTGTTTGGGAAAGGAAGTGCTTTAGATCGATGAATCACCCTGAATAACACACGTAGGAGATACACCCGAGAAGGGGTATCGTCCTTGTGTTGGGTAGCTTGGATTATTACTTAGAGTACTGTTGGTATTGTGTTTGTTTGGATGGAGGGCATCCAAGAGGAACCAGAAGGCACTTAATAATATTTGTAAAAAGTATATGTGCTTTCATTCTTATGAGGTCATGTGCTTATCTATCAATAAATAGAGTAAACATGAATACTTGAACCATTGTGAATTATGAAATCTAATAGTGTTGGATTTTGATTTATGCATAAGTTGTTCATGTTTATCTTAGTAGACATGAAGATCTATGTTTTATATTTTGGGTTGGTGACCTAAACCTCTTGATGAAATCCTACTATTCGAAAGGATTAAAGTACGTATGACAATTCGAGATAAGAGGATTGCTGCATGAAGAATTTCCATAAAGGTTACGCTCTAAAAGAGGTCGAGTAAAACATGTTTTTGCTTATTCAATATTCTATTGACATTAGAAGTGTGTATGAATATGAAGATATTCTAGGAAGACTGTCAAAACCCCAAATTTTCCGAAAAATTTAATTTTTTTTTAAATGCAGATAATTTTCATAAATGCAGTCAACTAATTATTTAATTAGTTATATGTTACTGAATTCATTATCTGAATTATCTATTTGGTTATGTTTATCATATAGAATAGTTCTTTTCAGTTTACTAACTTTTTTTCTCTTTGTGACCACAAGGTGGAACTATCATGAAATTCTGGGCTTACTTAGCTTTCGAGCTAATGCAGAGAGTTTCCCTGTTCTTACAGACTACAGGTAAGAAGTTCGGGTGCTGCTTGTCATTAATTCTAAAGCAATCAGATATAAGTTCGTCACACAAAAATAACTCAGTAAATAATATAAATGCTAAACAATTTCCAAATCTTATTGAGGTAAAATCATTAAACTGTCCTTCTTTCTAGTAGATGTAAATTTATAGTTCTTAATGCTTACTGAACTATTCGATATCTATCATAGTCGTCAAGTGTAAAAATGCCTTAAATATTTCTTTACAAGCAGAGTAAGAATGGCAGAGTTATAAAGTCAATGGTTTAATTTCAATTGTGCACAAATACATTTACATCATGATGGATTTGGTTACTGTATGTGATAAGTACGTAATGTATATTGATAAGGGGTTTACGTACTATTGTTCCCATTTTCAAGCTTTGATGTTTAATGGGTTTACATCTTTTTTTCAAGCTGCTCTTTGAAAAAGATATACTAGTGTTGATGCATAGAGTTTTATTAACACAAACCTATTCAGAGAATATGGTTTAGTTAGTGGTTTTAATCATCAAAAGGTTATTTATTGCTAAAATCTGATAGTTACTAAAATGCTTAACACCTTTGTTTACCCATTAAAGGTTTTACACAACAATTGCTCCAAAGCATAACTAAAGCTTATCTTTAGTAAGATAGATATCTTATTGTAAACAGGTTTTATACCATCCCTTTCATAGATGTACAAAGGGCATATCCTTTATGAATTATAACCATTGATAGAATGCCAAACATAATAGTTTTTAAGGCCTAATTTTTTTTAAGTTTATGAATCTTTTGTTAAAAGAATAAGAGGCTTAACCCCTATCATAACTATTATAGTTAAGGTATGGCTACTATACAAACATAGACAAAAGGGTTACAAAACATAGAACGCGCCATAATAAAACTATTGTTTACCCTTGATCTATGTTTTACAAACTAAGATTGCATGCCTCCTTTACAAGTATAAGTTTAGGTCACGCATTGGTAAAGATCCACGCCATGATATACATAAGATTAAAGTTGATTTAAGTTTATAGATACCATAATTTATAAAGTAAAGGGTCGTAATATTCCCCACGACCTTGATGATGGCAATGGCAAAGTGTTTAAGGTAATGATTCTTATGTTATTCCATACTACGTGCAGGATAAGTTGACATTGCAACAAGGACTAAAGTGGAACCTTTGATTTACCAAATGATTGGAAATCATTCTCTTGGTAGAATGTTCGTCGGGACTATAGGTTTCTACCCACAACACTTAAATTATTTACTTGGTAACATGGCATCATTGTATCCATGTATTTCATAGTTAAATGGACAACAACAAACCCTAGCTCGTCATTATCTCCATCGCCTTCGGGCTCCTATCGTTCTGCTGTGATGTTCTTGACTGCACTGTCATTTGCATCTTGCTGCTGATAGTCTCCCTATTACTGTTCCTCCTCGAAAGATCGCCACGAATACCTCATAGAGATATGCTATCTTGAAACTGTTTGTTGCTTGGGAAAGGGTTAGTTATACTTGCTCCAGGATTTTACCGTCATGGCTAGCTCCATTCTGAATCCTTCGACTATACGTAGTTTTCCTTTATCCTTGGCCTGTTACTGCGAGTCGTGGTCTTGAAATTCAGAGTTGCTGGGGTATAGGTTTTTTGCAGTGAATTGTGTTTGATTTGGTTTGAGAACCATTACGGCTCTAGGGTTATACCTTGTCGGTCAATGAATGAAATTATTTGCTGTCGTTAGTCAATACTGGGTAGTAACACCGTCTTCCTTGCAGCTGATGAAAAGCCTTCTCCTCCTCGTGCTGGTGGTAGCGCTTCTTCTAGCAGGTGGTTACAAATCGATGAAGCTTTGAGGTAAGCAAAACCATTTACAGTTTTTTTGCTTTTCATTGCATAATTGTTTATTATTTAATAATTTTGAAATCCATACAAGATATTAATAGCAGAATGTGTGATGATTCGTAGGTACGAACCTGTCTCTCTCTCTCTCTGCGTAGCTGGTGTGAGGCTGCGGTGACTTGTTGGTTTACGGTAAGCCCTGGATATCCATGGAAAATCCTCCTTGTTTGGTCCCTTATGGGACAGTTGTGGGTTGGTCTCCGTGGCCTACAACCCTTGCGGTTTTGTTAAAAAAGGGGTTGACCGGTTCGCTGTTTGTTTGTAGAAGTTAACCCCTTGCTTGATGCAAGGTCTCCGGCTTAGGCCGTGACTGCAAAGTTTAGTTTTGTGTTGATTACTATGTAATTATAAAAGTAAATGATGGAAAGGCTATAAAAGCCTCACTCTATGGATTTTTTTACGGCCGAGAGGCAAATTTGGAAAAGAGCTTAAACCCTCGATTTCATACTTCTGATGTAATTTTGGTATTATAGGGTTTTTACCCTAATTCCATGATATAAATATGTCTATACAGTTTGTTTTGAAAATATCTCTTTGTTTACAGTACAGTACTGAAATTTATTTGTTTTACTTGTGTTATAAATATATTATTTAAGCTCACCATAATGAGCATATCTAAGTTCTGTTACTTAGATTCCTGTAATCTAATATATCTAACTTACACTCTGTAAATTATTTAAATTATTAACTGCTAGGGTTTTCTATACATTGTTTATATATTTATTTAATTTATTATTAAAAGAATTATAAATGTTGTTATATAGTTTATACCCTTTGGAATATAAGGTCTTTATGTTTTTAATGAAGTTCTTATGTAACTGTCAGTTAATCTTTGAGTACAGAATTTATATTTTATTTTAGGTTTACAATAATGAGATAAGAACATTACTTTAATTTCATAATAATAATGTTCCTATAATTTGTATATTACCTGCATACTTAGTCCATATAAAGTATATAATAAGAAAGTATTTTGTAAGAATGTTATCTTACCAGTAAGCACTATTGCTCCTATTGTTATTTATACTTAGTTTATTTTGTAAATGTATAGAGATATAGTATTCTGTTGCTTATTTCTTATGCCATATGTGCTAAATACTTTATAAAAGTTCTCTTAGTATTTATTTTATCTTATTATGTTATGATGTTAGTATATATAAAATAAAACAATTAATAAACTATCTATGACCTATCTCGTAAATATATTATAATATTCGTTTAAACTTTATGGAAGATAGATTAATAGCTATAGATATTGTTCGAGCTCAACTAGATAAAAGAAAATGAATGACTTAGTTATATTAATAGCCGTAAGTAATTTATGGAACTAACTAGTTTCTCTGTAGAATAAAATCATAGTTTAGCTGTTTTTAATCACAGATTGGTTGCTGTTCATTCAGTAAATAAAATCTGGAAAGAAATAACTGTAGAAAAGAAAAGCATTTCTATTTATTCTAACACTACTTACTTTAGCTATTAAATTCTTTTCTCGGTTTCAAAATAATATAGTAAAGTTTCTGGAATATAAGCTATACAGAAAATCTATTTATCCATCTGAACCTAGTTCTGTTAGTAAAAGATATAGCTTATTTTTCTTTACTAAAATATGACAATCACAGTCTAAGTTCAACCCTAACTTTACTCCATTTACAGAATGCTAATTCTTTTGATAACAAAATATAAGTAATCATTCTCTTACTCAAACTAACATTGCATCATACTCTCTTCATTTATATAATTTCACCACTTGTGCTGGAGTACGATCTGGATCACTCTAGATGAGGAAAAACACAGGTAGGGTTTGTCTTTTATTAAACATAATTTCATTACTAAAGAAACTGAGTTATCCTATCCTCTAAGTTTCTACATCATAAAATACAAATACATCATTCAATCATACACAGATAATAACACAGAAATTAAATAATAACAGAACCTGTTCTGAGAGCTTGGACGACAACAGCAATGGGAGGCCGTTCCTCCCTACCAAATCCTGGAGAGCACTCAAACATCAACTCCTCAGGATCCCCGAGCTTGCTCTGGTCTCCCTGGCTGGAATTAGGTGTAGCAATAATCAAGTACCAGTCTTGAAAATCAATACCAATTCTGAAATTATTAGTCAATTTTCTCAGCTAGCAAGCTGTATCAGACCAAGTTACTGCAGATTATCTCTCAAAAAAATTTCCTTACAGTTTTCCCTTTTCCCAATGAATTCCTTGAAGTGCATTCCACCTAAATGATTCTTCTCTTGGAAAATATCTGAGCAGCCTCAGCTCTATTCATTGGGTACTTTTAAAAGATTGCCTAGGTCTTTTTGGGTTAGTTGTCATTTATTGAGCCACCTGCTCTGATCCCACTTTATTGGGGGATCATGACCCCAAATGTAGGGAAGTTGCCACCTGCAACATAGGAAGTGTTTGAGGATGCTGCCACTTGTCTTTTTCCCTCCACCTAGTTCCTTCCACCAGTTTGACCAGTCACACCCTTATTAACAGCTCTCCCAAGCTATTGTCTCCACTTTCTATTTATTAATAATAAAATATTCATAATTACATTCCACTTCTTTTGACTCTGCTGAGTCATCAGTTCCTACTTAGCATTAAAATTTAACATAATGTCTTAGGAAATCAAATTAAAACAATTAAAATTATTTTACAAAATTGGGGTATGTGACAAAGACCTTGTGATATCTTACAGAGAACATGTTAGAAGACAACAAAGTTGAAAGACATCGCAAAGGATGCATAAGCAAGCAATGAGAACCTAAAGGGAAATGAAGACAAAGATTGACAAACATGTAACACCGAGGATAGTATTAATTCTAAGGGGGAAGGGATGTAACATCCCCTTAGTAAGCAACTGGAAAACAAGAAGTGTAAGTAAAATAACTCTAAGTACTAATCCTAAGTTTCAAAAATTGTGGATGAAATTGATAATGTGAGGCGATTGAAAGCTCTACATGAGTAAAATGATGATTGGGGATGAATCCACTAGGGTGAAAGGTTAAAGGTTAATGAATCCTTAGTGATCTAGTGATTAGGATAATGTATCATCAGGGATGCCAATGGGGTATCGAAAAGAAGCAAGTTACAAATCCTCACTTTTTTACTTAAAGTCAATAATAGTAAATACACGCTCATGGGTTGGTCATTGAGTGTTGCGAAATGGATCTTTAGTCGCATGAAAATGCAAGTGGGCTATGTTCTTATTAAAATAAATAAATTATTATCATTTCAAACTTAGATACGCATAATCCTCTAATAAATAAATTATTATTGATGGCAACCAGAATGTATTAAAATGTTACACTCATTATATATATATATATTAAAAATTATGTTTTTAAAAAAGAGGTTTTCCTTTGTAATAAATGAAGACACACACACACACACACACATATATATATTAAAGTTATCCAAAAGAATTTCATTAAGGAACAAAGGAAAAGGTTATATATATATATATATATATATATATATATATATATATAGAGAGAGAGAGAGAGAGAGAGAGAGAGAGAGAGAGAGAGAGAGAGAGTTAAGCTCATTTGCATTCATGCATGGATGTATTTACAATAATATTTACCTAAATATTATTATATATATATTAGCATCTTTACTTTTTAGTTGAGCATGAGTTTGGAAGGGAACCAACCTTATTAAAATGATTTTTATTTATTTAAAAAAAACCACCACTCAGGAATATTTTGAAGGGGCATAAGTTAAAGAGAAAAGGAGAGGGTGCGAAAGGTAGGTAGGAGATTTTGTGGTTGGAGAGATATACTCCTCGCTTCTACTTTCGCCACAAATTGAGGGATATTTGTGGTTGAAAACTGGGTGTAATATATGCGATTACCATGAAAAAAAGGAGTAGTCTCTCAAAGAGAGAATCAATGCGATGTGTGAGCCTGGTCTTAAGGAGACTCATTTTGGAATTTAATGGAAGATTGCGAGTGGTCTCGAGAGGCTCAAGAACAAAATCTAGGATTTGTCCTTTTTATGGGGAGGAAAGTGAATAGGAAGAGCAACAAATGAAGAATGGAGCTAATGGAGAATGGTAGCGAATGAGGAAGGGAAACTAATGGAGAATTGTTGCTGATGGATTATCAAATAGATTGGGTCTCATCGGATCATGTAAAATGTTGTTTACATTTATCTTTTAATTATTTATCAGAGATCTGGTAGTTGCTAGTGTTTTAAGTTTTAATTACTATTTAAATATGGAAATAAATCGCTGCTAGGGATTAGTGATTGCAATATTATACAGATCTGGTCATTGGTAGTGTTTTGAAATTTGATTTCTATAATCAATTTGATAAAGCTTGACCTATCTTAATACCAACGATTTGGGTATATTTGTATTTTATTTTTCCTATGAGTTTCATTGCTAGAGATCTATGTTTTACCTATATACGGATCTTGATTTCTACAATGGATTTGATGAAGCTTGACCTCTCATTAGTTCCAACGAAGTGACTAGATTTGTATTTTATTCTTCCTGCAAGTTTCATTGCCAGCAATTTCATTTTATTTCCCTTTGAATAGATCTAAAGATGGAAATTGATTGTATTCTCCACAACAAATTATTTACCTGCTACTTTAATCGATCTAAATGTAGGTATAGTCAATATTCTCTGCCATGAATTGTGGCCTGCGGTTTGAAATGATCTGAAAGTATGTATAGATAGTAAGTCTGTAATTTAGATATGAAGATAAATCATTTTTTTTACAATCCTGAATATGGATCATGATTCTCTAAACACCTGCATTTTAGACCTTTTTGATGTTGCAATTTATTGTGTTACCTTATGTTGATCTCGCAAATCCGATGGAGATCCACCCACCCTTTATAAGCCTGTTTTGTTACACTTCTTATGAAAATTGTAGATATCATTCCATGGCTCACGATTTCTGATAATGACATTAAAAATTTGGCTCCCTGCGATTTCTGAAAATGAGATTAGGGTTTGATATTGTAGATCTCATTCCACTGCCTGTGATTTCTGATTATGACATTAAATGTTTGGCTCCCTGCATTTTCTGAAATGAGATTAAGGTTTGATATTGTAGATCTCATTTGACAGCTTGAAATTTGATAAAATCAACAAGGATTTGTTTATCAGATCCGATCAAGTAAGTTTTGTATGCGTTATCGGATATGAAATTGCTGGTTTTAATTTTAAAATGAACTAGATCAGTTGATCTCTGCAACCTCCATGATTTGGTATGAAATTGTTGGTATGATTTTTTGGGTGAAATAATGTATGGATTTAAGAAACAGATCTACATTTGGTGAGAAATATATGATTTATTTTACTTAGTTTTTGTGCCAGAAATTGTTTCCAGGCTACAAAGAAACAAGCCAACACAATCTCAAATATTCAATCAAGCAAACTAGGTTTAGGGTTTCTGAAAGGTTTTTCTAGTTGTAAAGTTTGGTGAATGAAGGGAATAAATTCATGAGCCAAATAAGAACTGAATCATAAGCAAAGAAGAACAGAGATGCATAATATAATTACCAATATCCAACAGAACATGACATTGAAGTTCATTCACAACTGACAAGCACTACCAGCAAAGAAACCATAAACCAACAATGAATTTATCAATCATGTAACTAAACAAGTTAAAAATGAAGCCAAAACACAGACTGAAGGGTGGAAAGGATCATACATTTCATAATTCTGTTCAACAAATACACATGAGAGTTATAATACTTAGCTCATAAACAAGTCACAGACCTCCTTAAGCCAACCAAAAAGTAGAACCCTTTGTTCTCTTTCTCATCTACCTAAATACTGTTTCTCAAAAAAGTAGTTAGGGTCTAAACCCTAACTGTCTTCAGCAAACTCATCGATGGGATAATGTCAAATTATAATTTACAAATTAAAGAATTTCTTCAAAAACATAACAAATAACTGACTAACTAAAGTATTTCTCAAAATACATAACAAGTAACTGACTAACTAACAAAACTCAGAGGTCTTTAGCAGCTTCAGCTAGTAAGGCTATTCCATCCAAAGCTTGGGCCTTCTTCCTGGCTCTTTTCTGCTCATCTTCCATATCTGCTAACCTTCTTGTAATTTCTTCATTCTGCTGCTGTAAGCCTCTGACAGTCTCCTTCAATTCTGCACATTGTAAATCTGTGCTTCTCTTCCTCTTCAGGGCTTCCTTGGAAACTGCAGTAAGCTCTTGATAATGCTCATTTACTTCTTGTAAATCCTCCCTGAGTATTCTATTTGCTAGGATCAGACCATCATTTACTTCCTGCATGTAATCCATTTGATGCTTATATTGTCTGATGGTTTTTTGCATATTCTCCTTTTCTGAGTCAAAAGCCTTCCCTGTTGTGGTATCTTGTATCTCACTGGGCAGCCATGGGATATCTAACTTTCTGAAAATGTCTTCATCCTCCTGTAGCAGCTTTGTAGAAACACTAGGAACACTTGGAATTTCTTGAGTGTCTATTTTATCAGGTGCATTTTCATCCATTAGCATCTTATTTACTGAATAAGAGGCATCCACTTCTTCTTTCTGCTACTCCTTCAACATTTCATCTCTTAATTCCAGAAACACAGCTGATAGTTTAATTTGGGTGAGGCTAGACTCTTCTAATGTCTTCAAAGGTTTCTTTCCTTTACTTTTACCTTTGCTAGATTCTAGGTTTTCCTCTGAAGAAGAGGTATCGATCATGGTGGCCTCTGTTGTGTTCAATTTAGGGTTTAGAAGCTTTTTCATATTCAGCCTCAGTTTATTTTTAGGTCTGGTTTTTGGTCTCCATTCTGAGGCAAGTTCCTTCACCATCTTCAAAGTTTTTTCTTGATGTCTAACTGTGGCTAACTACATTGCTTTAACTTTGGTCTTCTTTTTCTTTGACCTCTCTACTTTATCCTCTTGACTGTAGCATTCTCTGTGTGTGTCAACCCTAGACTCAGCATGGACTGCCAATTCATCTCCTTCTAGAAAATATCCCTCATCTTCAGATAAAATAGTGATAGGGCTTCTTTGTTGGACCTTGTCCTCCTCTTCCTTCTTTGTGACAACAATTTTCTCATTTATGAGAGTTTCTGCTGGTGCCCTATTTTGCACAGACTGATCTTCTTCTCTTATAAATAGTGAACCTTTTCCCTTATTATCAGCTGAAGGCTGCTGATGTTCATAGTATTCCTTTGAAGGCTATGTCTCTTCTTCAAGTTTAACTTCCTTTTTATCTTCAGATTTGACTTTCTGCCCTAGTTTTCTAACTAGGGTTTTCCCCTTGTCCACATGTTTTTTGGTTGGCTGCTCTTCCTGCTTAATTTGGAAACCATACCAAAAGAGGAAATAGTCCCATGTTTTTCCTTCTCTTTGCAGGACAGTACTGATAATCAATTTGATCAAACCATGATGGAAAATGGACTGTGTAGTGTGATCTTGATGCTCCTTAACCCTGCTTGACATCTTCTGCAAACTTTTAAACAAGAAGAAAGAAAGACTCATCCTGGATTCACCAACAAGGTGCTGTAAGAACCTGAAATGATACTTGTATACAAAAGCATACCTCCCTTCATAGGTGATGTAGCTTTGTAAGAATTTGATGGGCTTCACCCATTTCTCTCTGAAATTATGGATTAATACTCCTTTGCTCCAATCTAGAGTAATGCCAGGTAAAAGGTACCTTTGGGCATTAAAGGTGAAAGGCAACTTTTTGAACCACATTTCTCCTTCATTTATGACTCCTATAGCTTCAGCAACTAGATCCACAGTCAACTTAAACTTTAGAGTATCAAATATTACCATGTCCTGGTTATAACATTGGGAAAATTTATAAGAGACCTCGGTGTTGTAGCCATCGATCTTCTTGAAGAAATCCAACCAACCAGCATTCTGAAAAAGCTCTACACAACCTGGAAATTGGTTAATCCATTTCAGTTCAGTGGGCTCAGCCCTGTTGGTCTTGCCACTTTTTCCCATCTGCTTTCAATGACTGAATGTTATTTCTGTATGCTTTTAAAACCCTGTCAATGTCCTAATATCCCTTTCTCTCTCAAGCTCTCAGAGTTTTTACAGTTTGTTCTATTTTGAATGCAGGAAATGTTTTACACTGATATTAGGTGATTTAGGTGAACAGAGTACCCAAAATCCTCTCACAAAGCTGCTGCTGAATTTAACTATCTTCCAAAATGTTCATTTCGATGCAAGACCATCTTTAGAATTCCTGGAAACATCTGTGTGTTGTGATTCTGCACAAATAGCCCCCTTGGCTCATTCCAATGCTATTAATGAGCTATCTCTTTGCAAAAAGTATTTTGCATTAGTGTTCTCAAATGCCTGCTTCTTAGATCAAATTGTGATTGTTTAGCTAGGGGATAAAAACATATGAGAGCAATATTATGTCTGCTAACTTTCTGCTTCAAACTTGCATTCAGCATAAAACCAGTCAGCTTCTAGCACCTACTTAGACAAGGTCTGCATGTAATTTACATGCTCAGCTTACTCATTGCATTTCTTGCAGGTAACAAGCTAATCTGTGAAACTCTGGTTGCCACAAACTGTACATTTCTTCACCTTAACATATTTTCAGGTTTTGAGAGGGTAATTGTTCAATGCAACTACCACCTTTCAACTTATCACTTGCCCCAACATCTACAAACCTCTTAGACTGATATCTCTTCGAAAGGAATTTGTTAAAAGCATAAATTTATGTTTTCCCTAATCAATTTTGACATAAGCAGTTTTAATGGAAAAACCCCAATTTAGCTGCCACGACCAAGTTTACGCTGAATACCTCAGTCCCGTCATGCTGCAAATGTTTAAAATTGATCCTTGAATTGTATAACCGTTGAAATTAACTATCCAAGTGTCTTCAGGTCTTCAATTTGCTTCCAGCTAGTGCACTAAGAAAGCCCTAAATCTCCTCTGTAATTGTAAATTCTGAATTTTAAGCAGATGTCTTCGTTCCACTTCGCCTTCAGCGTCATGATGCATATGTGGAGAACTTCCTTCCCATCAAACTCGGCTTGTACCTCTACCTGTCATGATACACTGAGCCCTAGCTGCTGATTACCACGATCTCCTTCACGTCATGAACCACACCTGTTTGCATGATCATTTCTGCTGAAACATGTATCAAAACTCTTTACACATGTGATAAGTCATGTAGAAATCGAAATCATGAGAGAATTCGGCTTAAAAATTGGTGATTTTGATGACCGCGATATTCTTGTAGCGCTGCTGTGTAAAATTTCAGTCATTGCGCTACAAGAATATTTCAAATTCAAATTTGGCGTTGTTTTAGTCATTAATTCCAATTTAAATAAGGTTTATGTGATAAACCTTGCTCTTAGAGTATATTTGTGACATCCTTAATCCATATAAGTCCTATAGAACCCCTCAGAACCTAAAGAAACAAAAAATAATAAAAACCTAAAGGCAAAACTCAAAAATTTCACTTAAAACCAAAATTTTTCTAAAGTAAGCAAATGAGCAAACTTAAGCAAATGAGCAAACTAAAAATAAAAATGACAATCAAAATATAAAATTGAAGAAAACAAGTTCATGACTTAACACTTAGTATAAACAAATCCATAGTGTTAGATTCTTAATGTTTTGGTTGAAGTTGTTGTACCTTCGATTTGATACCAGAACCATTGTATGAGATTATTTGTGGTTTGTTGATTTCTGAGTATAAATTACTGTCTGCGATTTGATAAAGATTGAGTTGTATTGCTACATATGTTTTGGTAATTTTGGAGCATGCATTTGTTGAATCTGAGTATGTATTGTGCATGAGTTGTTAGCAGCCTTGAGCATGGTTTATTGCAACTCTGATATGTACCTGCATTGTACTATTTTTGAAGCTAATCTCTGAACCTTTCCTGTATGTTTGAACTATGATATGAATGGTAGTTCCTTGGATGCGTGTTAAAGTTTGTTGTTGAATTTTTAAGTGTTAATATTTTTGTAAATGAAGGAGTTTCAATACTGTGTGGATATCTTTACAATTAGTCGATTATGCAACACTCCATTAATATTCAGATTATAAATATGTATATAACCCGATGTCACTGTGAGTATTTTGTTGGTTTTAACTATACTAAAATGACAAAAAGATCCATACAATAGATAGGAAAGGAATCAATAATCAATTCTATAAAGG
>LPNX010067172.1:80283-103614 GCA_001517045.1 Pseudotsuga menziesii
TTATACTTACTTTTTGGTATAAGTAATTGGTAGGGAAAAAGGATGTTATCAAATGGTGGTTACATTGCTTACTAATTTTGGGTAGTTATTGGTATCCATTTATTTAAGTAATATTGTTGACATGTCCTTTTGTTGTGGAAAAAAACATGATGAGGCTTAGTCATGATTAATGGTTTTGAAAATCTTATGACGACTAAGAATTTTAATTCTCATACTCATAGGAAAAGTATCCCTTTTATTACAATACTATCTTAACTTAAAACTTAGAGAGTTTTTGTTTATAACCTTGAACCTTAGTGGATTCATCGCTCATCTCAGGGGTGGCTTTAGATGGAAAAAATACGTCCTATGGTTGGGAGGAAAGTTGTAGAGACGCTTTCAGTTTCCCAAGCTAAAGTCAGAATAAAGAAGTATCTGTAATGGTTAGCTTTTGTTTATGGAATTAATTTATCTTGTTTTCAAGTTTATTATGAAACTATGTTCTTGAATTTCTAAGCCGATATATAGTACTAATATATATGTTGAGTTACAAGGCTTCAAGTGGTGGCTACATAAACTGTGTTCCAATGGTAAATGACATTGGGATAAAACTCGAAAGACAAGTGTAGAGTAAATTAGTTGTATATGTGCATACTTTTAAAGTTAGTTCTTTTATCATCTAAAGCAAATCTAACCTTGTTGTTTGCTCCACCCAGGAGACTCTTACCTCATCTCCGACAGTTGCACCTAGGAGATGAGGTATAAAATATGGTTGCTCGATATGGAGGGTGTTAATCATAGTTAAATGACATGGATAATTTGTAATCATTATCTCACGCAAAGGATCATCATGCAACTAATGTAACGGTTGTGTCTTATTATAATATTCAATGAGATTTGTTTATGTGGGTTAACATTAAAGTGATTTTATTTGGTATGCCGTGATCCTAAAAGAATGGTTATGATTAAGTAAACAATGATTTTAATTTATTTGTTGTGCTTAAATGTTTTTAGAAGAGGAATTTTTATACTTCCCACCTCAGGAAGCTATTCAGGTATTTGAGGTATGTGCCAAAAATTTTAGAAAAATGTCTTGTAAAATGTTGTAATTTCATATTCATGACTTGGTCAATAATGAATGATTTATGTACCCATGGTTTTGGGTATCCCATGGTATTTTACCATTGTAATCCCCTCTATAAAAGGAAGGCATTGTAATACGTTTGTGTATTATAGTATTTTGAAAAATGATCTCTATGATTGTGTGAGAGAGATTGTGATAGAGTGAAGAGTAAGTGCATCGAATGTGTTGCACATTGTATCCCTTCATCTTGATGGACTGTATAATAAAAACGTCTAGCAATTTCTATGTGGACATAGCCCATCTTGGGTGAACCACATTATATTGGTGTCTCCCTTGTATTGTGTTTATGTGTTTTATATTTTCATCTTGTTATTGCTCTCTGATCTTGTTTTTATAACACATATGAGAACCATTAGGAATTTTTGAGCACTAGGTATGGATGTTTGAGAAATAACCATGGTTAATTGAAGAAATTCAATCATTACTCGAAATAAAACTTCTAAAGTGCAAGGTCCATGAATGACACCTCAAACCAACATAAATTACCTCTTGTGGTGATATTGGGCCTTTGAGTGAGCATATGGGCACCATTATTATATTTATGATCAAGGAAGGAAATTTAGACCTTAAACTAGGGCCAAGAAAATGTACTAAATCACCATAATCTAATTTTCCAAGGTATCTTTGACCTCCAAGAAATGATATTTCTATAATTATGAGGCTTTTGGCACTATTATGGGTTTTGAGTCTTTCAACATAATCATGGGATGAAACATAGGCCTTATATAGTAAATGAATCGTTTAGGCATTTGGGGCAAAGAATGATTCCTTGAACCACTACAAATGGCCTTAAAATGCATATTTTCCCTCTAATTAATGATATGTGTTTCATTATCAGTTTAATATATCTCATACCCACCTTAGATCCCATGACATTAGAAATTAATGCTATTATGATGTTTTACAAGTTAATTATGGGTCTAAGGGTCTTGGGCAAGGAGAATACCCATGTATCAATCCTTAACTGAATATGATAGGAATACATTCCCAAGAGCAATTCCTTGTAACAAATCACATGACCTCCACAGGGGATATTTGGCCTTGAAATGGGGTTATCATCACAATATAATTTTCAAGCATAAGATATGGGTCACATGGTTCTCAACATGGTGGAGGGAGGAAACCTACACCTTACACCTTAAAGGAATATATTTTGTATCAATGGAAAAAAAACACCTTGAACCAACATGCATGATCTCTCAAGGGAATTATTTACCTATTATGGGAATATCCACCCATTATGCATATTAGAGAACTAGGTACTATTTTTATAACTTGTACAAAGGTTATTCAATGAAACTTAGACATTAGTCCTAAAAGATAGATACTATGACTCAAGGGCCATTAATGATTCCTTAAACTACTAATGATATATATGTGTGTGTGTGTGTGTGTGTGTGTGGAATATTTTTATTTCAATTGATGATATGGTTACCATTAGAAGGATTTGAGAACCCAAAATGTGTCTCAAGTTTCTAGACATGGACAAGGGAGGAAACCCAATCCTTAGGACGTGATTAGGATGTGGGAGTCATTAGGATTGTTGAGAGCTTGATATCGGTCTCGGTGCCTAAACCAAAGGAAAATCTATCCTTAGGACCTAAGGTATACTCTAAGACTTAAATAACATGAATAAGGCCTCAAAACACCACACATGACCTTAATTTTTTATCTTTATCTTTTAATAGGAGATACATGCCCCATTAGTGTTAGATTTTTTTATCATTTGAGCAATATGATATTTAGTATCTTAATTGAGAGAATAACATTCACAAGAATCAATCATAAGAGGCAATAGACACAAATATTTTCCTCGGGGAAAACATAAAGGAGAAAACCCCACAACATCCTCAGATATAGAATGGGCACCAAAAGTAAAACCCAAAGATACAAAGATGATCTCCAACAACTGATCTCTCTCTCTCTCTCTAATCCCAACTTCTTCTCTCTCCATCATGCGCTACAACTGAGTGTTAGTGTGTGTGTTGTAAATAGATAGGATCATTCTCTATTTATACTAGTTTTTGATTTTACATTAATTCACCAGGGCCGACTTCTCTAGGAGAGTCTAATAACCCTAGTGCCCCACAATTGTGGGGACTTCCCCCCCGATAAACAAGGAGGGTTTACCTTTATGACTTTACATGACTTGTTTACAGTAATGATTCTCTCGATAGGAACATCGGGGATGAATCAAATACAATATATGAAATACACAAGTGAATACATTCCAAAGTTACAAATACATCAACACTCCCTCTTAACTAGGAAGGTATTCTTTCGACACAATTCTTCAGCACAAGTCTTCGTCATTGGATCATAGTTGTAATCACCCAGATTTTAGGCGGGCACCATTTACCAGCTTCCAAAATACTGTGCCCTGTAATGTTCCCAGTCGAACCGATCCATTGGCCTTGATTTCTTCGATAATATACGGTCCCATCCATTATGTGTGTAACTTTTTGGGTTTTCCTTTCACCTGACTATTGTATAATAATGCAAGGTCTCCGACCAACAAATTCTTATTTTTAATTTTTTGGTTGTGCCAAGCCTTCTGTTGTTGTTTTTGAATTTCTTGGTGTTGTATAGCAAGTAGTCAGTGTTCTTCTATTTTGGATAATTGTATTATTTGATCCTTTCTTTCTTCTTTGAAATTGATATGTAAGATGTCGGCTGTCACCGGTGTCTGCTGTCGAAAATGTAAAGGAACAATTGCTTCTTGGCTGTAGACTAGTTGAAAGGGTGTTTGGTTGGTCGAGCGTTTATATGCTGTTCTGTATTCCCATAATACTGCAGGGATTTTCTCATCCCAGTCATTTTTGTCTGTATTGCAGATTTTTGTTAGACCTCTTGTCAGTGTTTTGTTGAATGATTCTATTTCTCCATTCGACTGAGGGTGATAGGTTGTGCTTCTTCGATGGTCAATTTTGAACTGTTCTGTCAATGTTGTAATTGTTTTATTGATGAAGTGTGAGCCTTGATAACTGATTAAGGTTATAGGATAGAAAAACCTAGTGATAATGTTTTCATATATGAATTTAGCAGCTACCTCACCACAACAGGTGTCGACAGGTTCTGCTTCTGCCCATTTAGTGACATATTCAACTGTTGTTATAATATATCTTGCACCTTCCCTTTTTGGTGGGACTGGAAATGGACCTATAATGTCGATAGGCCATATTTTGAATGTGAGGCTTGGGTTTACTGATATTTAAGGAATTTTTGTACTAAGTAGTGATCAACCTAGCCGTTGGTAGCGATCGCATTCACTCACAAACTTTTTACAGTCTTGGTATAGTGTCAGCCACCATAGTCTTGATTGTTGGATTTTATTTGTAGTTGTATCCGACTGAAAGTGGCCTCCTGCTGGTCCATAGTGTGCTTCACTCATAATGTATTCTCATTAATGTTCTAACACACACCAATGGAGTACTTCATCCAAACCTATTTTATATAAAAATCCATTAATAAGGCTAAATGGTACAGCTTTCATGGCTAAAATTTGTTTCTTTTTCGTGCTCATTCCAGCTGGTGCTTGACCATTCTCCAAAAATTGAGCTATTTCTTCTAATTCTGTAGGAACAACTTCTATTCAGAATAGATGTGCATCTGGAAGATCATCTTCGACTCTTCTTGTCTCCTCCCCTGTGTCAATTCTCGACAAGTGGTTGGGCCCAACATTCAATCATCCTGGTCGAACTACAACTTCGAATTAAAATTCTTGGAATAATAATAGCCAACGACAGATTCTTCCATGGTGCAAAGGTTTATTGATGAGGTATTTTAATACTTGATGATCTGTATAGAATACGAAGGGATTAACTAGTAGGTAGTGTCGATACTTTTGAAGAGCAAAGACCATCCCTAATGCCTCCCTTTCTGTGATGGAGTAATTGCGTTTAACTTTGTTTAATTTTCTAATACTATATATGATTGGGTAATCCATGCCCTCTTCACTAGGTTGTGTCAAGATTTCTCCTATTGCTAATCCTGAGGCATCGATGTGCACATGAAACTTGATCAACCAGTTTGGGAATCTAATAATGGGTGCCTCAACTAATTTTCTTTTTAATGTGTCGAAGGATGTATCACATTCTTCTATCCAGTTAAACTCTTGATCCTCTCTTAAGAGTTCTTCTAGAGGGTATGCCATATCATAGTAGTGCTGTATGAATTTTCTATAGTACCTTGTATGTCCTAACAATACTCTGACATGTTTTGGGTTCACTGGTGGTTTTAAGTGGAGCCTTAATTTTTATCTTTACAAAGTCAACTTTGATACCTTCCTTGCATACAATATTCCCTAATAGGATCCTATAGGGGTTAAGAATATGCATTTATTATATTGAGAGATAAATGAATCTGTCAGCAGCGTTCCGGCATAAGCCTTAACCATTTACAGTGGTCTTTCAGCATAAAGTAGGTCATCTAGTTGTCAAAGTATACTGCCATTGTTTTGTAGATGTATTCTTGAAATGTCTTGAAAACTATTCTTGTGTTGGAGACATTTACCATCATACACACTCTTTTTGGTCAAATTGGCCTAGTTAAACCACTATCCTAAGTATAATTGACATTAATTGACATCAGTGGAGCATTAATTGCCATCATCCAGTCACACCCACACCTTCCTACAGTCAAGGAGGCTAACTTAACCTTCTCCTACAATCAAGGAGGCTAAGTGGAGCATTCCGGGGGTGATCTAAGTGATATTAATGCAACTAATTTCTAACTGGTGGTTACAATCAGTTCAACCAGTCATTTAAGGTGCCTCCTCTCATTAAATATATTATTTAATGATTATTTATTATTATTTAATGATCTGGAGTCAACAGGGCGCCTCCACCAACTTTTGATGGTTAGTTCAGCTTCAGTTAACCTCATCGGGGTTCATTGAAGTCATGGAGCACTAGCACTTAATGGTTGGATTGCTATGGCATGTGTTTGATCTCCTTCAGTTAAGATTCAGTCATTTATTGTACTCTGACTTCAGTTAGGGTTTGGTGAGTCAATTAGGGTTTTGGTCAAGTGGTTAACTGAGTGTGATTGAATGGCTAAGAGTTAGTTAAGCCAGACTCACTCATTGAATTCATATTGTCTCCTTAGGTATTCGAATTCCTCATGGATTCAAGCTATTGCTTGACATTGGTATTGTAACCATTCATTTTTTTTAAATATATAGAGAGGAAACCAATTTCGTTCTGATTAACACCATTTCATGAGTATTTGTTGATTATTCTTTGATGAGATTGATTCTTTGTTCCTATATCAATGTGCAATATTAATATGGTATCAGAGAATATGGTGGGATAGAGAACTATTTCTCAAAAACAAGCTTTTTGACAGATTTCTCCATGAAAAGTAAGCAATAGCTCAAAATTCCAGCACTGCACCAGAAGCCAAGGCTTACCACTCAATATCCCAAGTAAAGAACTTGTTGATCAAGCTTGCTTGATTGACTATGCTGGGTGTGATGAAAGCCTAGAATGTGCAGGCTATCTGACCTTATTTTTCCCTTTCTGTTTTGATTTTCAGGTTTCTACAGGTGAAGCATTCGCTATAGCATATCCAGATGGCCTCTTCAGTGGATCTCTTGAATCCATACAATTTCCACTCATGGAAAAATAAAATGGAGATTCATTTGTGCTCCAAAAGACTCTATAGAGTTTCCATGGACACTAAATTTGAGCCTGGATCCAGCATAGAAAAATCAAGATTCTTGAACAAGAAGGATGAAGCTTTGGTTTCTTGTGCCTCTCTATTTCCGAAGACCCTCTCTTCCATCTTACGAATCTGAAGACATTGAAAGAAATATGGGATAAATTGGAATCTCTATATGGAAAGCATGATAACTTGAGAGTTTACCAACTTGAAAATGAACTCATGTCTCTCCAACCTTCCAATTTCGAGACTCTGAATGATTTCTTTACAAAGTTCAAGCATACTGTTTTACTCTTGAAGCAATGCAAAGTGGAGAAGGTGGATGATCAGCTCATCCTTGCCATCCTCTCCAAACTCAAGGCTGATTATTCAGTTTTTGTTTCTACATTCCATGCGGGGAAGCTCACAACCCCCGGATGGAATATGCCTACACTCAATGCCTTCATTGAGTCCCTAACTAATGAACATGACAAGCTTGTCCAGATGGGGATCATCCGATATTCCCGTGATCAAGACATCCATGTCTCAGGGCCCAAAGATCTGAAGGGTAAAGGAAAGCAACAGAAAAATCAGAAAACTAAATTTGATGCTCCCAAGCCTAGAGTTGAAAACCAGCAGCATGATGAATCTTTCGGCTCAAGGAATAACAAAGGAAAAGGGCACAATGGGAAAGAAAAAGTCAGGCATTCGTACTGCGGGAAGGGTTTTCACCCTGAACATGCCTGCATGAAGAAAATATTGATGAAGCAACCTCTCTCCTTGAGAGGAATCACATCAATCTTCTGGAGAGATTTTGGAGGCAAGATCACCAAGATCGGGAACCACAACATGAGAAAGGTCATGCCCTCATGGAAAGCACTTTGAAGTCCAAAGCACTACTGATTGACAGTGGAGCTTTGAATCACATGATGGCTGAAAAATACTCCTTTTCATCCTTGGAGACTGGAAAATACATCCCTATCCACATGGGAAATGACTCCACCATCATTTTCGAAGGACAAGGTACTGCAGATCTAGAAAATGGTTTTTTCTCTAATGTTTTGTATGTACCGTCTCTAGCAGCAAATATAATTAGTGTCTATTAGATGACACATACAGGAATGCCTAAGGGAGTCTCTTTTAGCCCAAATGATGTTGAGATAACAGAAATTGCATCCAGGAAACTCATTGCTAAAGGTCTTTCAAACCATTATGCAAAAGCCTATGAGTTCTCTCACTTTGTTGCAGATGCAAAGCCCACCGCTTTGCTAACTCATGGAAATGAGGTTAGTAGGCTGTGGAATGAGAGGTTTGGCCATCTTAATTTCAAATATTTTCAGCAATTATAGAAAAAATCCATGGTTGAAGGCCTCCCGGTCATCAAGGCAACCACGGGAGTCTACAAGGGCTGTGTGATTGGAAAACACCCTGAGCACAAGTTCAATCGGGGAAAGGAAAACCGAGCTACAAGCATATTGGGGCTGATACATTCTGATATCAGTGGTATGATGCCTATCAAATCCATGAATGGATCAAGGTACCTCCTTAATTTTATTGAATATTTTTCAAGGTATACATGGGTTTTCTTTCTCAAAAAGAAATCAGAAGTATGTGAAAATTTTTCTGAATTGAAGGCCTTGATTGAAAATGCCTCTGGGCTTAAGATCAATATCTTGAGATATGATAATGGAGGGGAGTATGTCAGTAATTAGTTTCTGTACATATTCTCCCAAAGTGGTATTCAGGTCCAGAATTCAATTCCCTACACTCCCCAGCAGAACAAAGTAGCGAAAAGGAAGAACCAGTCTCTCACGGAGATGACCACTTGTATGTTGGAGGCAAATAAGCTTGTTGCAAGTTTGTGGGTTGAAGCCATGCATGCTACAGAATACATTTAGAACAGGGTTACACATTCATATGTGAAAGGAAAGACTCCTTTTTAAGCATACTTTGGACACAAGCCAGATGTGTCGAACCTACGGGTGTTTGGGTCCACTGCATGGGCCCGGATTCCGCTTGATAAAAGAAGGGCTTTGCAACCGCAGAGCATAGAATGTCTGTTTATTGGGTATCCTAATGATTATAAATAATTCAAGCTTTTGGATATCAATTCCAAACAGATCATCATCGAAATAAGTGTCAAGTTCGATGATCCTCTTCAGGAGATAGAACTAGTGAAGGAGAAAACTGCTGAATTTCCTTCCTATTCTACTGAGTATTTGGATGATGAAGTTGGGGGTGATGACCCTGATTTTGATCCTCTGATTTCTGATATCAGTGTGCAGCAATCATCAGATGTTGAATCAGAACCTGAAGTGCAAAATAATCTTCCTACATGGGCCCAACAGACACTCTCCTCCGCAGGAGACAACATTGGAAATCCGGATGATCCAAGGAGAACCCGGTCTGATTTCCAAAGAGCAGGTATTGAGCTCTCTTGTTCTGATAATTTGCTTTCAAAAACTTGCTATTTGATTATTATTTCAGATCCAAAATCCTACTACCATTCTCAGAAATATCCGAGATGGAAAGTTGCCATGGATGAAGAGATGAATTCTCTTCAGAAAAACACTACTTGGGAGTTAGTTTCTCTTCCTCTGGGAAGGAAATTGGTTCAATGCAAGTGGGTGTTTCAGAAAAAGTTTGCTGCTGATGGAAGCACCTAAAAATATAAGGCAATTCTGGTAGCAAAAGGTTTCTCTCAGGTCCAAGGAGTGGACTACCACGAGACCTTTGCACCGGTTGCAAAAATGGACTCCATCCGCCTTATTTTGGCTATTTCAACATCCAAGCACTGGGAGGTGCATCACATGGATTTTAAGTCAGAATTTATACATGGAGATATTCATGAGGAGATATACATGAAGCAGCATGAGGGATACATCACTGATCCATCTTTGGTTTACAAGCTAAAGAAGCACTATACGGGTTAAAACAGGCCCCAAGAGAGTGGTATTCCAAGATGGATGCCTTCCTTCTCTCATAAAACTTTCAGAGATGTAGATCAGATCCAAATGTGTATTTACAGCAGCATGATGGTCATATAATTATCATTGTTTTATATGTTGATTACTTACTGATCACAGGTAGCACAGTTGCCTCCATTTCAGCCATCAAAACTGCTCTCCACAATGCCTTTGAAATGAGTGATTTGTGGCTTCTAAAACAATTTTTGGGGCTTGAAATTGAGCAAAATTCTGATGGAATTATGGTCACTCAGTCCAAATAAAATTTAGACCTGTTATTCAAGTTTAACAAGGCTGAATGTAGGCCTATACCATTCCCTTTCCTTTCAGGGATCAACCTTGAAGAAGGAAAACACACACCTCCCATGGACTGCACTCTCTATTGACAGCTGATTGGTAGCTTGTTGTACTTGACACATTCTAGGCCTGATATTTGTTATGCCATGAATGCTGTATTAAGATACATGTAGAAGCCTCATGATATTCATTGGAAGGTAGCCAAGAGGATCCTCCAGTACATTCAGGGAACTAGGACCTACGGCATTCACTATGCTGCAGACTCCGAGCTAGAGCTGGTTGGATACATAGATTCCAATTGGGTGGGTGATTATATTGATCAAAAGTCTACTTTCATATATGTATTCATTTTTGGTGGTGGCCCCATTTGCTGGTAAAGAAAAAATAAGGCTGCCATAGCACTATCTTCAGCAGAGGCTGAGTATCGAGGAGTGGTGAATGCTTGAATCCAAGTAGTTTGGTTGCAAGGCATTCTTTCAGAGTTTGATATTGGTAGTACTTTGTCCAATGTCCTCTTTTGTGACAACAAAAGTGATATTAAGATATCCACAGATCCAGTTACCAGGCAGAGGCCCAAGCATGTAGAGATTCACATGCACTACATCAGGGAGCTAGTGCATGACAGGACCATCATTCTGCAATACTGCCCGACTGATGAGCAGATTGCAGACATCTTCACCAAGAGATTTTCAGAAAAGAAGTTCACTTACCTCTATTCACTATTGGAGGTGAGTTCATTAGGGTGATCCAGACTACTTTCAGTGTTCATCTTGAGGGGAGGTTTTTCCCACTGGGTTTTCGCTCTTTTCCTCACTTAGTTTGTTTTGAGCATTGTTTCAGTTTCAGCATTGTACAGGGTGACCTATGGCCTTAGTTGCTGGGGCCCTAGAATTTTTATGCATCTATGTTTTCTAGCATTTTTAAGGGGGGGTGTTGGAGACATTTACCATCATACACACTCTTTTTGGTCAAATTGGCCTATATAAACCACTATCCTAAGTATAATTGACATTAATTCACATCAGTGGAGCATTAATTGCCATCATCCAGTCACACCCACGCCTTCCTATAGTCAAGGAGGCTAACTTAGCCTTCTCCTATATTCAAGGAGGCTAACTAAAGCACTCTGGGGGTGATCTGAGTGATATTAATGCACCTAATTGCTAACTGGTGGTTACAATCAGTTCAACCAGTCAGTTAAGGCACCTCCTCTCATTAAATATATTATTTAATGATTATTTAATGATTTAGAGTCAACAGGGTGCCTCCACCAACTTCTGATGGTCAGTTTAGCTTTAGTTAACCTCATCGGGGTTCATTGAAGTCATGGAGCACTAGCACTTGATGGTTGGATTGCTATGACAAGTGTTTGATCTCCTTCAGTTGAGATTCAGTCATTTATTGCACTTCGACTTCAGTTAGGGTTTGGTGAGTCAATTAGGGTTTTGGTCGAGTGGTTAACTGAGTGTGATTGAATGGCTAAGAGTCAGTTAAGTCATAATCACTCATTGAATTCATATTGTCTCCTTAGGTATTCGAATTCCTCATGGATTCAAGTTATTGCTTGACATTGGTATTGTAACCATTCATTGTTTTTAAATATATAGAGAGGAAACCAACTCCGGTTCCAATTAACACCATTTCATGAGTATTTGTTGATTATTCTTTGATGAGATTGATTCTTTGTTCCTAGATCAATGTGCAAGATTAATATCTTGAAAACACTGCAGGTGCATTTTTGAGATGAAATGGCATGACTTTGTAGGCAAATGATCCAAATTCACATACGAAGGTTGTCTTTTTCTGATCTTTTTTGGCTATTGGCACCTAATTATACCCTAAAAATCCATCAGTAAATGAATAGAGTTCATGTCCTGCGACTTCGTTTAGGATTTCATTAGCATATGGAGTCGAGAATGGATCTGTTAAGGTAACCTTCTTTAATTCACGAAAATCGACACAGATTCGTAGTTTTGTTGGGTCGTGTTTTTTTCGTTGGATGACCATTGGGCTTTCCCATTCCGAATGGTCAATGGGGTAAATTATTCTGGCTGTAAGCATATTGTCGATCTCCTTTTTGACTATTTCTTTATATTTATGTGCCAACTTATAAGGTATTTTCTTGATGGGTCGGGCATCGGTTTTGATGTCTATCTTCATCTCGCCCATTTCTGCTACGAATCCTTTTAAGTCTTTGTTGTCTCATGCAAATACATCTTAAATTTCTTTTAATATGTCGACAATCTCTGTGGTTTGTTCTTCGCTCCAATAGTCGCTAATTCTTGCCATTTTCGGTTTATTATCATTAGAAATGTCAATTTCTTTAGTTTTTACTTTTGTATCCATCCATTCTGGTGCTTTACTTTCATTAATCTGTTGAGTACCTTCTTTGAATTGTGGAAATGTTGCTGCAAAGTCTGTTGCTAGCATTCAATTGGTGTTTTTTTTCTTCAGTCGACTCTATTTTGAATGTTGTTTTAATTGGTTTGATTGTTTCTGGGTGATTGATCTTCCATTGAAAACTCCTCCCATCTGTGTGTTCATTTTCTAGTTGGAATCTTGTCAAACTGTGGTATTTTGTCAGACCGAATGTTATAGCATGCTATATTTGGTTGGGTTCTATTTTGTGTCAGTTCGTTACTAGTCGGTTGTATAAATGTTTTTATCTATTTTGTAGCTTCGACTAGTTTTGTGTCTCCGATATAAAGCTAAAGTCCTTAATCAAATTTTCTCTAAGTTCATTCCATAAGAATGTTTCACCTCGTGCCTCTTCCATTTTATACCATTTTTTAGGTAGGTCATCTAGTGTTGAGGGAAACAGGTGTGGCCAGATACGTTCGTCTTTGTAACCAAGTCTTCTCCACTCTGTTTCACATATTCTTATATGGTTTTCTAGATCTTGTCCTTGGGGGAAGACATGTATTTGAGCCTATTTTGTTAGCTTCCTTCCTCCGAATATTTCTACGAAGAAATTCGAAGCTGTTGTCCATGTTTGTAGTCGAATCTCTATTGATGAGTATCCCACCATCGAGCAACTTATCTTGTAAACGTTTCAACTAGGCTCTGAAGTCGGCCATGTTCACCTAGGTTCTTAGAGACTTGTTCTACATGAAGAGTTGGTGATTCTCTTTCTTTATACTAGATATTTTGTTTACTATCTGTTTTTAATGGTGCTAGTGAGGGGTATTCCCTTATTTGTTTATCAAATATTTTTGGAATGGTCGATATAGATAAGCATTTTTGGGTTGATTTATTCTGGATAGCTTGAATGGTCCAACAAATTTGTGCTTGTGTTTCATAATTTTCAATCTCCCAATCATATAATTATGTATCTGAGTTATATTCGACTGAGTCCTGGTTTCCTAAATGATGTTCACCATAATTATTGGGTTCAATATAGTCTTCATTATTGTGTATTTGGTATAGTTGTCGAATGTCAACTTCTTCATCAATAGGTTTGGTCCAAGGTTCACCTTGGGAAGGATGGATAGGGATAATAACTTTCTGTCCATTCCCTTTTAATTTTATTCTTTCTTTGTCTAAAGATATTGATGCTTTCATTTTTCTTCCCCATGGTTGACCTACCAGGGCTGGGAAGGAGCTAGATCCTTCCTTAGGGTCTATAATTTCAAAGTAAATCTTAGTCGATATACCTTTTATTGTTGTATCGACATTTCTCCAAACCTCGATTGCTTCGACAAGTCCTTGGTTGGCTAGTTTTAAATATATGCCTGATTCATTCAGTTGGGGCCTACCCAACTGTTCCCATGTATCTCGTGTCATGATATTTAATTGTGAACCAAAGTTGAGAATGACTTGTCGAACATGATATCCTTCAATTTCAAGATTGACAAGTGGGCCAGCATCACTCTTGTCTTTTTGATTCAAACTGCATATATTTTTTGTTTGTTTATCTGTATTATTTGTGTGCTTCATATTTTATAATAAGTCAATGAATTGAGACACCGATTTATCATTCTGTATTAAATTCAATAGTTCTTCGAGTGTGTTTTTTCTTCTATCATCGACTACTTCCTATCTAGCAAATTCCTGAAACATGTTTGATGCATCGTTATATAATTGTTTTTGTTTTGTCAGATTAGGGTAATCATTTTTCTCTTTAATTTTGCTTATGCGTGACTTATCATTTCTGATTTTTGTTCCTTGTCGAGTTACTATATGTAGGTTCTTTGTATGTATTACATCATGTTTTTGAATGCATGATAAGACATTAATGTTTTTCTTTTTATCAATCTTGTCAAGCATGGTGGGACAATCCTCTAGTGAGTGATCGCCCACACCACAACTAGTACAAAAATTTAGATTAGTTCTATCCTTGTATGGACAGTCTATGTAGCAGTGTCCTTATTTATAACTTGTAAAGCACTAGATTGGTCATAATGGTCAGTTGTTGCAATTTCCAGAAAATCATCCTCGGCCTCCAAATCCTCCACGACGATTGCTGAACCGTCGCTCCTACCGATGGCCTTCATATCTCTGATTATTCTGCTCGTTTTGGTCATTACTCCTTGGGATGTTATCATTATTCTACATGTTTGCATTCATCTGGTATACTGCTTGATAATTTTGATAATTCTTTAGGTTCAGATGACAGTCGACCATTGTGTGACTCTTTACCTCACAGATTGCGCACCAAGATGCTTTGCCATTTTTCATGTTATGTGGGAAATATTTCTTTGTATGCTCTCCATGTTCTTGGAAAATGTCACAGAAGCATTTTTTTTGAACAAAATGGAGATATTTTCAACTTATGTCTTGTCAACAACTATCTTTAGCGTGTCCAGTCGTGGAGTACTTTGTGCACCAAACATCCTAATTTTTGAGGTTCAACTCTTTCAAATATTTCTGCATAATTTCCAATTGTTCTTCCATCCTAGAATCGACGGGGTATGCTAGGAAATCCTCATCCATCTCTACCTGCAGAGCTTTGGTAAGTGCGTCTTCATATGTTTTAAATGTCTCTAAGATTATATGCCACCGGATTTTCTGTGACGGGCCTGTAAGAAACCACTAAATTAATAATTGTTCATCAATTACATAGTCTAGTTGGCTCAGGAGGTCCTTCCATCTCTTATCATACTCCCAGATGGACTCTGCTGGTTTCTGAGATTTCATCTTCAGCTTTTTTACTGCTAGATGCTTTGCATCTGGTGTTTTAAACAAATATAGAAATATTCTTTAATGTCAGCTTTGGATGCTTGGGGTGTTCTCTCGATATAGGTCATATACCAAGTTAATTCTCTTTTTTGTAAAGCACTGATGAACTGCGCTATCTGTCGTTCTTCGCTTGTAACTTGATTTGCCTCCCATGTTGACTCACAAACGAACTAGTGTCATATGGGATCTTTGTCGCCCTAATAGAGGGGGATATGTGATGAGCCGTGACCCATGTCGGTGTTGACGTCTCCTTTAGGAGGTGTCAGAGGTGGGGGTGGTGGTGGGGGTAGTGGGATACTCTATGTACCTCTTTGTTCACAATTGTTGTCAATGGAACTTTGATTCTCATCGGTTGTTTTGTTTGTTGTTTCTTCTCCCTCAAGTAGTCGGTTCAGGTTGACTTCTTTTGTCGATGTCCAAATGCATTAGTTTTCTCATGAATCTGACTGGTTGGTGTCTTGTAAAGCTATGTTTGGCAAGGGGGGTGCTCCTTCATGTACGAGGTAGAGTAAATGAATGCTTCAATTGGATGGGTATGCCTGAAGTGTAACCCAATTTCCTTCCTCTAGTCGATGGATCAATAAATTATTTTCATCATTTACTTCATTGTCTAGTTAGCGCCATATACCGAACTCACCAAATCTTAGTCGCAGGCCCTCTTCGACAATGGCCTACATTTGGGTGCTCGAATTTGTCGGAGACATAGGTATTACCTCCTAGGGAATGTCTAGTTGGAGAGATTCTTGCTGCTCTATCCATAAATATTCTTTCATCGATGATGCTTATTCATCTACACCTTCTTCCTGTCAGTCATGACTCAACTGCAAAAGATTTTCCTCATGCTCTGTCACCCTAGCAACCATTCTTCTTTGGAGCGCTATAGCTTGCTATCGTACTTCCTCCCTTCTTTTCTGCCTCTTCTCCCTTTCTATCTTCTATAGGTCCGATGTACCTTTATGAGTCACTACCCACTCAATTTCCTTCTTAGGTCAACTTTTCATTAATGGTGGTGGTATTTTCTTAGACCAACTAGAATCCTTTTACTCTACCCCCGACACATGACTAGCTACCCGCCCATAGCCTACCCGATGGTTTAGTAAGCTCGGATAGTTCTATCTATTTGTTCAGGAAATACTCGCACTCCCTTTCTGCAATAAATATTTCCCACTTCTTTTGTTTTTCCACCCAGTTAGAATTTGGTGGTGGTTTGCGTAGTGGAGGATGAGGTTCTATGATATGGCCCACTCCCTTCTCAATCAGGAATTTGAACAGAAGGGTCGGTAAAGACCAGAGAAACTACTTAGTAAAGTCAGTATAAAAATTTCTCTTAATACTTTTGACCGAGACTCTTTCTTCCACGGCTTGTTCTTCGAATAATTCATTTGTGATATTTTCAAACCACTCCAACAGGTTTGTTCGACCGCCTCCAATCAGTTTGTCCAGTAACTCTTGGTATTTAGTTGCTTCTGCCTTTTTCATCCAGGAGTTTTTTTAACAACTGAGGAATCGATTTCAAAAAATACTCATGTGTTTCGGGGAATAAT
This sequence comes from Pseudotsuga menziesii, assembly GCA_001517045.1. Classification (NCBI taxonomy): domain Eukaryota; kingdom Viridiplantae; phylum Streptophyta; class Pinopsida; order Pinales; family Pinaceae; genus Pseudotsuga; species Pseudotsuga menziesii. Next base: position 97,032 of record LPNX010067172.1, read on the forward strand.
TTCTCCTTCCCCTGAGCAATGGTCAATCTGTTTCTTCTCGTGTAGTTTTGTAAGTAATTTAGAATCTTACGTTCCCACCAATTCTTAATCTCTTGCTATGATATCATCGACGTATGGTCATGTCATCTGTGTATGTACTACCGACAACAAAACCAATGTTGTAATCTCCCAGATCACATAAGGTTACCAATAATACACATAAAGAGTCATATAAACATACAGAGACAAGAAACAAGAACAGGTAATGGAATAACATATTATATTATAATATCACATGAGGGTCCATACATATACAAAGCTGAACCAAGTTCTTAACTTTCTCAACAACCTAATATATATGATTTACAAAATAGTTAAGAGTAACTAATTGTTGGTTTGGTCAGCCAACACGACCTTTGAAGGCTGACCTAATCTCCGATTAGTCGGTTAACTCGACTAGTCGGCTCCCCGACCAACTCCTCCAACAATCATCACTGGATCATCATCATCACCGCTTTCACTATCTCAAACAAATGGTGTTATCTCTCAATTCTACTCATCACCGGAAGTTCTATAGAGCCAACCATTTTTCATGCTGGTTGTAGGCCTAGCCTCCATATAGGTCTTTATCTTCTTCAGCACTTATATATGACCATAGGAGGAACACATCCAAAAACCATGTCAGAAAGGCCCGCCCAACACTCACATCCATTGGCATGGTAGGACACACCATCTACCATACGAGGAAAGGACCAGCACTCACATCTGATCATGGGAGGAACACATCCAACAACCATGTCAGAAAGGCTCTGCACTTACATATGACCATGGGAGGAACGCATCCAACAACCATGTCAGAAAGGATTTGCACTTGCATCTGACCATGGGAGGAACAAATTCAACAACCATGTCAGAAAGGCTCTGCACTTACATTTGACCATGGGAGGAACACATCCAACAACCATGTTAGAAAGGCTCTACACTTACATCTAACCATGGGAGGAACACATCCAATAACCATGTCAGAAAGGATCTGCACTTACATCTAACAATGGGAGGAACACATCCAACAACCATGTCAGAAAGGATCTGCACTTACATTTGACCATGGGAGGAATACATCCAACAACCATGTCAGAAAGGCTATGCACTTACATCTGACAATGGGAGGAACACATCCAACAACCATGTCAGAAAGGCTCTGCACTTACATCTAACCATGGGAGGAACACATCCAACAACCATGTCAAAAAGGCTTAGCACTTACATCTAACCATGGGAGGAACACATCCAACAACCATGCCAGAAAGGCACATAGACTCATCACTTCCCCTTGGAGGGAACCTTGATCTGGAGAACACCAAGCTTCTCCCTGACGTACTCAAGCTTCACTCTGGTTAATGGTTTGGTCAACACATCAGCTATCTGCTCATCCTTCGCAACATACTGGAGCTTCACTGCTCCTCTCTGCATCATATCCCTGATATAGTGATATTTGATCTCTATATGCTTCGATTTGTCATGGAACACCATGTAGCAGGGATTTCTCCTTGCTACAAGGGTAGGAATTGCTCCCTTTTGTCTATAGGACAGAATGGTAGGTTCCTGCTTGGAAAAAGACTGAAAGGAAAAACAAAATGTAAAGAATAGTAATGAAAACAAAGATGGAGAACCCCTTTGCAAACAAGGTTAGGGTTCTGCTTCCAATAACCTACAAACAACTATAAGAAATAGAATACCTACAAAAAAATGTTAGACATAAACCTGCAAATAAGAATGGGTTAGATAAAAGCAAAGAAACAAAACAAAACACACATATATACCTTCTCTTTGATGGAATTGGGCCACCATGCTCTGGCTTGAAGAAGCACCTCTCTCTCTTGGATGGGGGAGCTATGGATGAATGGAGATGGAGGAGAGGGAGTGTGGGTGGCTTGAGAGATAAAGGGTCTCAAGGTATCCATGGGCAGCATAACAGTATGCAAGGGAGAAGTGTTTTGAGAGTGACCCCCCACCCTCCTTTTATAGCTTTTTTGGGGTTTTAGGGTTTTAAGCCATTCGTCCGGGCTTTAGCCCCTTTTTTGGGATTTTAGCCCCTTCTGCCCTAATTTTAGCTCCTTTTAGGGTTTTAGCCCCTTTTTGGGGATTTTAAGCCCTTTTCTTCATCCTTAAGCATTTTTGAGGGTGTAGGGGTCTAATGGAGGGTCGTGAAGTGGTGTCCTTGGGTGGTGTAGGTCATGGAGAGCTTGGTGAGGGATTTTTTGGGTTAACCAATTTCCCCTTGATGTGTGAGGGTAGGATCTCATCGTATGGCTGACGAACATCATAGGATTTACCGCGGTGAGGTGGTGATTCCGGGGTTGGGGCATAGTGGCTTTTGGTTTTTGTATTAATATGGTTCCCATCAATGGGTGAGATACAAATAATGTGTGACATGTATATGGATGAGGTGGGAATCCCCATGCTCGTGAAAATGTCAAAAGAATAATTTGATCTATGCTCTAAAATACAAGAGTCGATCATATACAACTGATGATACAATAATGGTTGCCTCAATGTGAGGCTGAATACAATACTGATCTGGTACATTGGACCCATGGAATTCTCATGGAATGCTATATCTTCATGACAAATGGTATGCTAGATCTGGAACGGTACATAGCTGTATGGACTCACTGATTGAGAGTCAGAGTCTCTGTGGTACAAGTATGCTGCATTAATCATAAATCTATATAGAAGCATTGCCGGGCTTCTGAACATTGTCTCCAATGCAACCTGGAAATCACAAGGGACATAACCTGTTTAGGTCCCTCTAGTAGACTCACCAATGTGCTAGAATCAGGTGACATCTGGGGTCTTTGACCAAGTATTGTGAGGACCAAACTCTGTACGAATCTCAATGGTGCAATGATGTAGTTGGAGTCGAGCATGTGAGAAACAACCATCCCGAGAGGCACTAAGGACTCCTCTCAAGTGGTCCTAGGAACTCATCATTGAGGTTAATGAAACCAGGATACAGGGACCTTTGGGTCTATCCTCTAGAATCTATGTGTTGTCATCAATAGAGGGAGACCTACCCCTAGTCAAGGCAATGATGTTTCCTTGACCAGGAGCACGAGGGAGATAACCGAAAGGCATGAGACAATATGCGGATTGACCCACTGAATGCGGGGGGGGGGGAGGGGGAGGAAAATAATTGAATAGGGGTAGTGGTAGTCTGGTGTGGAAATTGAACCCAGTGATAGAACAATTTTACTCACAACAATTATCAATTGATCATGCAAAATCACTCACAAAAGAGACTGAAAATGGAGCTGAACACTAAACTGTATTAACTCAGTGTACAATAGCCAACCCTGTAACATAATAGTTTGCTGCATTAAATAATTACATAGGAGATTCGAATGCATGAGGAGGCAATTCGAATCTAGTCAAAAGCAGGCTTACTAAAATTAAGCAAATCCCCCATAGGTGCATAAAGTAGTTTCCAAATCAGTCATGGAGCTCACGAATTGGAAAAATCACTTAGGAAAGCTAAAGAGTGATGGAATGAAAACTCATACATTCTTTTCATAGGAGAAAAGAGTGGAGGATGTAGAGGACAAAAAACTAGTTCACCTCACCTAGTCAAACTTTCCCAATTGCCTTAAAGCACTGAAAAAGCAGGCAATAAAGCAAAAAAAGTAGAAGGGCGCCTAGGAGACTAGGAATAAAGAAGAATTGATTCGTTGAGGTTTCCCATGTGCTACATGAGTCAAAATAGGCAAGTTTGACCACTATGGATAGGCAAATGACAACTTGCATAAGGTGAGACACATGAAACTAGGCAAATAAGACAAAAATGATTAATTTAATGTCTAAGGTAGGTAACTATGGGTTGATTATTCTAACACCCCCCCTTAATCCTGACTTATGAGTAATATATCAGAAAATTATAGGGCCTAGCAACAAGGATTAGTCACCCTTTACATACTACATGTCCATTTAAACAAGGAAAGAGGCAAAAACCACATGGGAAAATCATCCCTTAAACATGGACTGTAAAACAAAATTTGGAAATCTTGTCTTCACTCATGCTTCACAGCATGATCAGCAATCCCCAACAGTGATTTGAGATTGCTGAAGGTCTTCTCACAAAATTCTTTGGTGAAGATATCAGCTACTTGTTCTGAAGATGAACAAAAGAGTAGGTGAATGGTTCCATCATGCACAAGCTCTCTGATGTAGTGCATATGGATCTCAATGTGTTTGGTTCTCTGCTTATGAACTAGATCTTTGCATATTTGAATGGTACTCTGGTTATCATAGTAGATGGTAGTTGAGTACTCTGATTCAAAACCACACTCTCCAAGTAAACCCTGCAACCATAAACATTGAGTTGCTGCATTAACAACTCCTCTATAATCTGCTTCTGTAGATGAGAGTGCAATGGCACTCTGTTTCTTGCTTGACCAGCTGATTGGCCCTTCTACAAGCATGAACACATATCCTGATGTGGACTTTCTGTCTGTGCTATCACCTGCCCAATCACTGTCAGTAAATCCAATCAAATCAAGATCAGATTTTGCTTTATAGAAGATCCCATGTGTCCTTGTTCCCTGAACAAAGTTAAGGATCCTTTTGGATGCTTTCCAGTGGATCTCATGAGGCTGATCCATGTATCTAGAAGACACACTTACTGCATAAGAAATATCAGGTCTAGTATGTGTAAGATACAACAAACATCCAATCAATTGCTTATACAGTGTATTGTTTACCATAGGTGAAGAATCAACTTCTTCCAACTTCATTCCTGAAAGGAAAGGAGTCTTGCTTGGTTTACAGTCCTTGATTTTGAATTTGTTCAGCAAATCCAATGAAATTGGACTGGTGCACCTTTATTCTAGCTTTGGTTTGAGCAATCTCAAGCCCCAATAATTGGCTTAAGAGCCCCAAATCTGTCATGGAGAAGTCTTGGTTCATTGCACCCTTCAAGGAAGCAATCTCATCCTTTGAGCTTCATGTAATGAGGAGGTCATCAAAATATAAAACAATGATCATTAATGAACCATTAATTAACTTCAAATAGACATTTGGATCTGATTTTCACTGAACAAAATTCAGTGATAGCAAGAAGCTATCAATCTTGGCATGCCAAGCCCTAGGGGCTTGCTTTAGCCCATACAATGACTTTCTCAACCTGCACACAAGAGAAGGGTTAGTAGCAAATCCTTGAGGCTACTGCATATATATCTCTTCAGTGAGATATCCATTCAGGAAGGAACACTTTACATCCATGTGATGTACCTCCCATTGCTTTGAGGCTGCAATGGCTAAGGCTAGCCTGATGGAATCCATCTTCGCCACTGGTGCAAAGGTCTCATTGTAATATATGCCTTGAACCTGTGAGTAGCCCTTGGATACCAATATGGCCTTGTACTTCAAAGGTGAACCATCAGCAGCAAATTTGGTCTTGTAGACCCACTTACATTGAACTAACTTCCTCCCTGGGGGAAGATCCACTAGCTCCCATGTGTTGCTCTTCTGGAGTGAGCTGAACTCTTCCTTCATGGCTGCTTGCCATCTTGGATCTCCTATTACTTCTTCATATGTTTGAGGGTATGATTCCACCATCAAATATCATTTCTCAGCAAACATAGGATCCTTCATGCACAGACCACTCTCAAATTGAGATCTAGTCCTCCTTAGGTCATTGGGATCCCTAGCTAGCTCTCCTACTACATGTAGTGTCTTGGCTGCCCATTTTGGACTTGTAGGGCTGTTAGGGTCTGCAATAAAATCATCAATATAAGACATATCAGAATCAGCATGTTCAACAAACTCTTCACTTACTTTCATAGGTTCAGGTGGTGAAGAGGTTTCTCCAACTTCCACTGCTGCAAGGGGTTCTTCTTGAAACTGAACACACCTTTCAATGAAGGATTTGTTTGTGCTCAAATTTATCAGCTTGTACCCTTTTGAATCTTTAGAGTACCCAAGAAATAGGCACTCTTAGCTTTGGGGCTGCAAATCCTTTCTCTTTTCTGTTGGAATTCTAGCCCAAGCCCTTGAGCCAAGAATCTTGAAATGGGTCACATCTGGCTTGTGCCCACTCCATGCTTCGAAAGGAGTCATACCATCAAGCTGTTTGTGAGGCACCCTATTATGGATATAGGCTGCACAGTTGATAGCTTCAGCCCAGTACTTTGGTGGAAAAGTTTTGGCCTCCATCATGCATGTTTCCATCTCCTTCAGTGATCTGTTCTTCCTCTCAGCAACACCATTCTGCTGTGATGTGTAAGGGATAGAATGCTGCATCTGAATACTTGCATTTGCACAATAATTAATAAACTCAGACTTGACATACTCACCACCATTGTCATATTTGAGGACCTTGAGTTTCCTCCCAGACTGGTTTTCAACCAAAGCCTTAAAGACTTTGAAGAGGCCAAAAACTTCAGACTTGTGTTTCAGGAAGTAAACCTAGAAATACCTGGAAAAGTCATCTATGAAATTCAATACATATTTGGCCTGACTCATGGACATATGAGGGAATGGGCCAACAACATCACTGTGGATCAGCTCGAGGGGTGCAGAGGTTCTCTCATGACTAGCTCTCTCAAAT
>LPNX010067172.1:103921-118479 GCA_001517045.1 Pseudotsuga menziesii
GATCAGCATATCTATTTGCTTCTTCATACAAGAGCTTTCAGTGTGATTTCCCTTATTGCAGTATGCGCACTTGCTCATTTCTCCTTTGTTTTTCTTCTTCTGGTAGTTCTTCTTGGAACCTTGTGGCTCCTCTGGAGACTTGTTCTTGTCTCTCTTTTGCTCAGGTGGATTTTTAGCTTTATTTTTTCTTTTTGAATCCACCCTTGAATCTCCAGCAACCAGAGCTTGGTATTTGGATGGTTTGATGGTGCCCATCATCACCAGCTTGTCTTGTTCTTGTGTGAGAGATTCCATGAAATCTGCAAGGCTAGGCATCTTCCAGGTTCGAGTTGTCAACTTTGTGGCATAGAAGGTCGAAACAAACACTGAATAGTCAGGGCCAAGCTTCGAGAGTATGGCCAAGACCAGTTGATCATCCTTATTTTTGATCCCACATTGTTTTAGCTGCAAAACAAGTGCTTTGAACTTGGAGAAATAGAGTTGCAGTGATTCAAAGCTATTGGGACTTAGGGAAATCAGCTCATTTTCAATTTGATGTCCCCACATCTTGTCTATATTTCCAAAAATATCAGTAAGATCCTCCCATACTTCATTCGGTGATGTCAATCCATCAAGATGGAAAAGGAGGTCTCTGGAAATACTCAGACACAAGAGACCATAGGCCTCATCCCTCCTATTGTGCCATTTTATCTTCTCTGCAGTTGCATTGGGCTCTGCTTCTGTTGCCATAGTCACCCTTTAGAGGCCTTTCGCTCTCAACAGTATCTCCATCTCTGCTTTCCATTCAAAGAAGTTGAAGGGAGTTAAGATGATCTTTTGAGATTGATCCATAGCTTAGAAATTGTCCCGACTGGCAGTAGAAGGCTCCCAGTCACTGATGTCGAAACTGCAAAACAATTTTGAAGGAGAGAAATCGATCTACAATGGCTTTGATACCATGTGGAAATTGAACCCAGTGATAGAACAATTTTACTCACAACAATTATCAATTGATCATGCAAAATCACTCACAAAAGAGACTGAAAATGGAGCTGAACACTAAACTGTATTAACTCAGTGTACAATAGCCAACCCTATAACATAATAGGTTGCTGCATTAAATAATTACATAGGAGATTCGAATGCATGAGGAGGCAATTCGAATCTAGTCAAAAGAAGGCTTACTAAAATTAAGCAAATCCCCCATAGGTGCATAAAGTAGTTTCCAAATCAGTCATGGAGCTCACAAATTGGAAAAATAAATTAGGCAAGCTAAAGAGTGATGGAATGACAACTCATACATGCTTTTCATAGGAGAAAAGAGTGGAGGATGTAGAGGACAAAAAACTAGTTCACCTCACCTAGTCAAACTTTCCCAATTGCCTTAAAGCACTGAAAAAGCAGGCAATAAAGCAGAAAAAGTAGAAGGGCGCCTAGGAGACCAGGAATAAAGAAGAATTGATTCCTTGAGGTTTCCCATGCGCTACATGAGTCAAAATAGGCAAGTTTGACCACTATGGATAGGCAAATGACAACTTGCATAAGGTGGGACACATGAAACTAGGCAAATAAGACAAAAATGATTAATTTAATTTCTAAGGTAGGTAACTATGGGTTGATTATTCTAACATGTGGTGGAATCAAACTTCCTTTGTTCAGAGTATGACGGGAGGGCGTACCAAGTAGCAAATGAAACTTGACTCATGGGAATGGGATCATAGTTGTAATACCGGGAATGCCACTGCAGATGGGAAATGCTTGAAGGAGGTAGACACTTTTGAAATTGATGGGATCGAAGGAAGGATCATTGTAGAGTACTCTAAACAAAGGTGACCCAATGTGGGAATGCTGCCAAACTATTTTCTATGGGGTGGTGTCTAGGGACACTGTTATGGTACGATCTTGTGGATTTTTGGCGAGCCCGAGAAGGTAAATGCTCGATGGTGCTTTCAATTTTAGAGAGTCTGAAAGCATGAAGAAGAATTCGGTGGGGGATCTTTTTCATTGGTAGTCTTGTGTGCCCAAAAAATGATAAAAGTATACATAGGAGAGCTCGCCCATCCTTTGGGGGATGAGAGACTTCTTTACCGTTGGTAGTCCAATCAGGCCGAAAAAGGTTAAACCTATACTGACTGGACGGTCATTCATATACTTTTATGATTATGAATGAAACCAAGTTTTCTTGGAAATCTTTTCTTGATGAGAAGGTTGGAAAAGAGCTTAATGACAACCTGTGGTGAGATTTTTCATAAAGTGCGTCCCCTCTACCTGAGAAAGCATAAAAGTATGTAGAGGGGAACGATCTTGGCTTGAATGTGCCAATGAGGTCCTTTTCAATTGATGGTCTACATGGTTCGCAAAAGGAGGTAAACGATATGATGTAGACGCCCTTTCCTATACTTTAGCGAGCAGGAAAGGAAGCAGCTATGCTCAACAATATTTTCATTGTTTTTAAGAGTTAGAAAAGAGCTCAAACGAAACTCCAGTGTGGTCAACTGATTGCGGTGGCACAGGCAGTGCCCCATGTCGGGATGGTGGATAGAGGTCCAAAGGTCATCCATGAAGTATGGATGGAGTAGAAGGATCTCAAACATACCAATACATGAGTGGGATAGATCGCAGAAGAGGCTCACGAGTCGGTGCGGCAGAGGCACGCAAACCGAGGTGGATCTCAGACATAGGTCAAGAGAGAGTGTGTGTGTGTTGTGGTGGATGGAATTTACTACATGCGATGTGAGTGCAAGTCCAGGGGCAGTTATATGCCAAATACGTACAATAAAAGTAAATCATTTTGTGGACAATGGTCCAGAAGTCCGCATAAGGTGTGGTGGATGAAGAAGACAACTATGTGTTAAAATACAAAATAAAAGCAAAAAATGACATTTCTTAATGGGCGGTGGCCCGAAAACCCGCATGAATAGCGGTAGGGGAGAGTGATAAGGGTACAGGTCTAGAGACACTTGCATCGCCATGCTATGGCTCGTAAATTGAGGTAGCTTCCGAGAAATGGTCCCAGAATTTATTTGTTAAACATGAGACGATGGTCTCATAAGGAGATATAAGTTTCAGCCCGGAGGTGTGAGAGGTGTCTCGAACTGATTACGGGTGACTTTGGAGTAGCAGCTAATGGTGCTACGCTTGAATTGTGGTAAAAAATGTTGAAAAACAAGAAAGGGAAAAAAACTATGCTATAAGGGACTCATAGTGGTTATATCAGGCATAGACTCTCTTGAGGTGGAGCCCGTTGCGCAGCTTCTTCAAGAGTCGACCATCTGAGTCAGCGAAGAGGTATGCTCCCTTGCTGAGATGAAGGTCATTGGCAAGGCAGGATGACAAAATATGGTCTTTTATGGGAAGAATTGATTCCACACTATGGTTTAAAGGGAATAGGGTAAAACTAGAGGCGGTCTTACAGATCCCTCCATCATCACGTAAGTGGTGCCGTGATAGATCAGGTGGATCTTCCCAACCAACGAGACAAAAGGGAAACTGGTGCTAGAGATCATGTAAATGGAATTGGTTGTGGTTTTTGTGGCCTTGCCCCCAGTCTCTGTTGGAGGAAGAGGGGCAGGCCTAGAGACAAGAGGAGTCTTTGATGGACCTAGAGGTAGGTGCAACATTATCTCAATTGGATGGACACGAGTCAACACATCCTGGGGCCTTAGAGGTATGGTAGGTGGTTCAAGGTACCACACAAGATCTCCCAGTGTGAAATCCTGTATATTGTAGGTTTCCAAGGCAGACTTACTCATGATCCTGGATGGTAGGAAAAGGAAAGGAAAAAGGAAAAGGAAAAGGAAAAGGACCATGTTGATCACGAATGAACCCCAATGTTTCCCTGGTAACTGAGGTTGTGGCTGTGGTTGGGGAAACAATAGAAGAGATAGGTCTAATGGACCATTGATGATGGTGGAGACAATAAGGTCGGTTGAATTGGACATCATGTAAATGGACATGGTGTCCGAAGAAGGAGGTGGGGGGTGAACTTCTTCGATCAGGGTGATATCAGATTCAAGGGAATGTTGACGGAGGTCGGCTAAAGCTATTCAAAATTCAGGCAAGTCTTGGAAAACGTGAGAATAATGTCCATACAATCCACAAAGGGCACAAGCATGGTTTGTTCTCAATGCCTTGTTTCTGACTATCGACGCAGTTGGGAGTTCGACCATGGGGAGGTTTTCGTTTGTATCCATGGCGTCCAAATGTGCGTGGATCATTGGGATCTCAGGGCAATTCTGAGTTGGATTGCCCTGTTTCTTGCAGATGACGCTGAGGCGGGATTTGTCACGGCTCTGTGGTGGCTCTTGCATTCTTGACCCTCGCCCTTTTCGGTTGGGGCGGTGTGGGTGCGGGTGTGACTGTTGGGTTTTGCGGGCCGGGTGGAGGGTGAGACTCCACCGTGATGGGTTGCACCGGGGTTAAAACAACCTAGGGAATTGTTGGTTGAGCTGGTGGATCAAGATACCACACCAGAATTCCCAATGTAAAGTTTGGTAAGCTTAAAGTGGCCATTACTGGTTTGCTCATGACACCAGGTGGGGTAAAGAGGAAGGGAATTGTATGGACTGGAGATGAGCCTAGATAAATCCCTGATGGTTGCATGTCGGGATGTGGTTGTGGTTGCTGTTGCATGTAATGCTGCTGTGGCGGGTGATGTTGTGGCTGATGTTGGTGTTGCGACTGTGGACGGTGTTGGGGTTGGGGTTGGGGCTGTGGCTACGCTTGTTGTTTGGGTAAAACGGTGCTGTATGAGACCATGGACAAGTTCGTAGTCTCATTTTGTGTCAGTGGCAGTGACACATAGGGGAAAGGAGCCGTCATGGTGGGATTAGCAAACAACCCAGGCCCCACATTCAACAATGGGCAGGTTGGTGTGTTGCCAACAATAGTGTTGATTGCAGGGACAACATTAGTGTGTGTGGTCGCCCCTTGTGGATCAATGGTGGTGATGGTAGGGATAATGTTGGCAGGTGCTGTTAACCCTTGCAGATCGAGATAAGTGAGTTGATAAACCATCACAATCTTCCCTTCGTGGGGGAACATCATGAGACAGAAGATAGTTGACGCGATAGCTCGCATGGTGTACATATAACTTCTCCCGAGGAGGAGGTTATAGTCTAGTTGAGCGTTGATGACTTCTATGTCGATCAACAATGTCTTCCTGGCTAATGTGATGGGGACATGGGGGAGGATTCCTTGGGATTTAGTGGGATGTCCATCATAAGCTCACAGAGTTGTGGAGGACGGTTGCAGAATTGGTGATCCAAGTTTCTGCCAAACTAAGGTAGACATAACGCATGTGGATGCCCCCTCATCCACTATGCACCGGTGCGCAACCAGGTTTCGGATAGACACCAGGATTTGGAAGGCGATGGTGGATGGCATGCGTGGTTCTTCGTTCTCCATGTTGAATGTGATCAACTTGGATTCGGAGGGGTCTACTGCCCCAAGGGTGGCTAGTAAGGATTTCCACTGTGTTGGGCACATTTTAAGTACCTCAAGAGCAGACATGGTAGTTGGTGTTTGGGAAAAATCATCCACAATGCTATAACTGACTGCAGTTCTAGCTGTAGCATTATTGGCAATCCTACGTACAAGGGGGGAGCGAGAATGGGGGTAACTGAAGAGGTAGGTTAACTGTTTTGGACGTTGAGGCCGCTAATGTGTTAGCGGGTTCGGTGGTTGTACCGTATTGATTTCGTCTAGTTTGTAAGTTGACCTCTTTAGTTGTCATGGCTAGTAGGTGGTGAACACTTGTTTTGGCCGTGGGAGGTGCCCCCAGAGCATTGGGATTGGGTTGGGGAGGAGGTGCGATTGCCACCAACCCTTGGACCGGTAGTGGGTTTTGAAGCACCATAGGAAGAGGTCCTTGTGGTGCTGGGTTGGGTTGGGCTTGATTTGCAGCGTTGGTGGCCTATTGAACCTCGTTCTAAATGGCCTGCTTAGCTCAACCCATGAGGGGACACTCGAATGTGTAGCGCCCATAAACATCACAGAGTGTGCATGGTTGGTTTGTGTGCAACGGGGCGTTACGTCTTGGTGCATTTGGTCGTGGGGGGTTTTGAGCTAGCCGATTTGCCACGACATTGTTGGGAGGGTTCAGTTGTTGACCGCCTCCCTGTGGTTGGTTGTTGCCTTGGTTCTGGGGCCGATTATTTCTAGCTTGCCCTTGTTGTTTGTTGGGGGCAGGCTGGTTGGGATGGTTTTGTTTTGCGAACACTTGTCCCAACGGAGCGGGTGGAGCGGGGGCAGGGGCTTGAACCACTTCCAATGGTGGTGCATAGTAGATTTGAGTGGGAGGTGGTGCCACAAATGCTGGAATTTTCCCCACATACTGCTGTGTTGGCCAAGACATGTCCTGAGCCTGCTGCGGTGGTGCACGCTGTGCGTAGGAAGTTGTTTCTCCGGACTGGGACATCATTCTAGCGTAGTACGGAGCTAGGTTTTGGTAAGCAACCTTAGCAGTGTTGCTTGGTTGTGATGGAACTATAGGTGGTGTCAGCCAGTGTTGTGGCTATTGGGAAACTAATCCTATGATGCCATCTGCAGTATGGGATGCCCTCGGTGCGTCGCGGTAAGAGGTACCTGCACGGGGAGCGTCTGGGATGATGGTGTACAGGTATCCAGACTGAGCATAGATGAGGTCAAACTGTTGAGCTTTTAGTATGGCCTCTTCTTCAGATTGAGGACGTTCAGATGCGATGTCCTTTGCTATGGGTGGGAGCAAGGTCTTATGGAACCAATTGAAGAAGATCCTGTCATCAAGTTTAATTTTACATAGGCTACGGCGTTGCCGCCACTCATGGATATGGTTAGTTATATGAGTGGCCATGTTTTAATGGTAGGATAATAGGATCTCCACCCCCTCATCATATCTGATGGGGAGTTGGAAATACTGTAGGAACATGAAGGCTAGGGAGTTGAAATCAAGGTACTTGGCTTGTGGTAGATCAATGTACCATTTGGCCGCAACACCTGTGAGGGTGCGTTGGAATAGCCTCAATTTGATGGAATTGTCTATGATGCTTTTTGATGAGCACCATAGATGGAATGTCATTATGTGGTTTTGGGGACATTCCCCTACTTTGAATTCAAACTTGGGGATGTCTGATGATAGCTTAGTTGGCATGGGTGGCCAGAAAGCTTGATGGTGGATGGGGTCATTTGTTAATCGTGCCAAATCAGGCAAGTTCAGACGAGCCATGAAAGGAAGGTTTGACCCCAAGTTGATGTGGGATGGGGCTGGGATGGTGGTGGGATTTGCAGGTGCATAATGCATTTGCACATTTGGGGGTACTTGCGGTGGCACCATTGTGGATGGGACAATTCCCCCAAGTGTTGTGGGGGGGTAGTATGGGTGGTGAGGACATTGCCCCCATGTATGATAGTAGGGGAAACATAAGTGGAAGGTCCATTGCTCCCTTTTGTGGTAGGAGGGGCAGTGTAGGTGGAGTGGCCACTGCCCACATGTGTTGCAAATGGGCCAGCTTGGATGGTCACTATGGGTGGTGGCAGCTGATTGATGACAATTTGCATGACTATGCTTGGGCCACCTGCGGGGTTGTTGGTGACAAGTTGTGGTGTGTACATGGGTCCACTTGCTATGGCTATGCCGAAAAATGGATCCGCGTTTGCACTAACCATGGGGCTTGATGGTGCAGTATGGAGGTCAGGTTCAGACTAATACAGGTCTGAATCTGAATCAGAGGCTATGTGGCCTTCTGATGGTGTGTGAGGTCATCAAGAATAGGATCGACGATGTCGGTTCAATGTTTCGAATGGTGGTGGTTCAACTCTTAGGTGTGAGGAAGAGTGTGGGGGATTAATTGTGTTAAATTTTTATCAAACTGATGGGAATGATGTTTAGACCCCAGTTTCAGTGGCTTCCTATTGGCTATAGGTGGTCACTCAGCCACCAAGGCTGCCAGAAGACAGCGCTTGGATTTTTCCTCATAGGTGTTTCTACTCAATCGAAAGGGGTTGTGCATGCAATGAATAATCAGAAATTTGTAAACAAATACAGTTCTTAACCCTGAATGTTTATGGCCTAACTAGATGACTACCTCACACTAATATTCCTCTTCAACCAAGAGAAGGTGCTGGGCTCTCAACAAAATGGGACTAATCCCATATGTATATCCACAGGTCACCTCCCGGATGCAAGGTTGGTCAACAAGGAGGATGCTTAGTTCCGTGAGAAGCCTCCATCTCTACCCCCTCTACCTTCCAGGTCATCCGATTTTAGTGGTTTAGAAAAATATTCAATGAAGGGCCTAGGTCTATACGAGCTTTCCCTTCGTCGTATCCCATAATACCCTGAAGGGTGATGAATGGGTAGAGGAGGAAGGGTAAGCAAGACAGTTAGTTTTAGGTTGATTTTAGTTAAGCTAGATTCATTTAATTAAGCCATTAGAATTTGTTTGGAATTTACACATTGTTTGTAAAAGAAATTGCAGGAAATTGAAACAAAAACTGAAATTAAACTAGTATGCTAGACAGAGGCAGCTGAGCCACACTAACAGTCCCTATTAAACTAATACTTAACCCCTATTAAACTAAAATTGAACTTCTGATTGATAGACTGCACATTTGTGATCAAATTTGGCAAAGGGTCACATTTTTTTTTTAGAAACAGGCGAGGGGGTCGTACAGATTTCATAGATAGTCACGGTTAGTGTTTCTGAGTGAATTTGCACCTTTCGAGGGATTAAGTGCACCCTGGGCATGCCTTCCAAGCCATTAAGTGCACCTTCACCCCCTATTCAGGCTCAATAAGTGTGACCTGCCCCGAATTTGGGGTTTTTCTGATCCCGAGTTAGATCTGGCCGACAGTAACCTATATTGTGGCCAAACTGACTTAGATTTGCCTAGAAGAGGCTTTGACAACACTAATAACTGGAAATAAACTATATCTAAACTGAATTTGACATAAAATTTTAAAAACTAGGGAAAAACTTAAAAAACTTGAAATTTTAAAAATTTGGACTAGGGATCTCGTGGGATCGACCTGGTATGGTCGCCAGTTCTGTAGCAGGGATTTCTCCTTGCTAGAGGGGCAGGAATGGCTCCCTTTTGTCTATAGGACAGAAGGGTAGGTTACTGCTTGGAAAAATATTGAAAGGAAAAATGGAATGTAAAGAACAATAATGAAAACAAAGATGGAGAACCCCTCTGCAAACAAGGTTAGGGTTCCGCTTCCAATAACTTGCAAACAACTATAAGAAATAGAATACCTACAAAAATGTGTTAGACATAAACCTGCAAACAAGAATGGATTAGATAAAAACAAAGAAAAAAAACAAAACACACATGTATACCTTCTCTTTGATGGAATTGGGCCACCATGCCCTGGCTTGAAGAAGGACCTCTCTCTCTTAGATGGGGGAGCTATGGCTCAATGGAGATGGAGGAGAGGGAATGTGGGTGGCTTGAGAGACAAAGGATCTCAAGGCATCCATGGGAAACATAACAGTATGCAAGGGAGAAGTGTTTTGAGAGTGACCCCCCACCCTCTTTTTATAGCTTTTTTGGGGTTTTAGGGTTTTAAGCCCTTGGTCCGGGATTTAGCCCCTTTTTTGGGATTTTAGCCCCTTCTACCCTAATTTGAGCTCCTTTTAGGGTTTTATCCCCTTTTTTGGGGCTTTACCTCCTATGAGAGTATTTTAGGCTCCTTTTTGGGGTTTTTAAGCCCTTTTCTTCATCCTTAAGCATTTTTGAGGGTGTGGGCGTCTAATGGAGGGTCATGAAGTGGTGTCCTTGGGTGGTGTAGGTCATGGAGAGCTTAGTGAGGGATTTTTTGGGTTAACGCACTGGGTTATCAGACAACTTCACACAACTCTGGTTGTCGCAATATATACAAGTAACATCCAACTGGAGATCAAATAAATCATATAGTAGCTTTCTCAACCACACTGCCGAATAAGTTGCAACATACTCTGCTTTGGCTATACTCAGTTCCACATAGGATTTATTCTTGATAAACTAAGAGATCACACCTGATCCCATACTAAAGTAGCACCCTAAAGTGCTCTTCCTATCAACGGCATTGCCTACCCAATCTGAATCCACATAACCTTCCAGGTTAATCTTCTGATTCGCCTCATACTTGAGCCCATAATCAATCGTAACCTTCAGGTAACTCAGAATATGCTTTACAACAATCAGGTGAACATGTCTCAGATCTATCAGGAACTGGCTCAATGTGTTCACAGCAAAGCAAATGTCTGGTCTTGTATTCATGAGGTACATCAAGGACCCAATCATCTGACGATACATTGTAGCATCAACCAAATTTGATGAACCATCACTCAATAGCTTCAGGTTTGATTCCATAGGTGTGGTCATGGCCTTGCAGTCCATCATCCCAAACCTCTTTAGGATCTCTACTACATACTTCCCTTGTCCCAGGGATATTCCATCCACATCCTGCCACACCTCCATGCCTAGAAAGTAATGCATCATACCCAAGTCCTTCATCTCGAACTCAGCAAGAAGCTTCCTCTTTGTTTCAGCAATCAACCCATCCTGGCCTGTTACAAACATGTAATCTACATATAGTAAGAGTATCACTGGGTTCCCTTCCTCAATCTTGTAGTAAAGGTTGGAATCTGCTTTACTTTTGGTAAAGCCCAAACTAGTTAGGAAGTTGTCAATTCTGTTGTACCATGTCCTGGGTGCCTATTTCAAACTATACATGGCCTTCTTCAATTTGCACACATGAGTCTCCCTGTCATGTGTCTCAAAACCGAGTGGATGCTCCACATACACTTCCTCTTATACTACACCATTCAAGAAAGCTATCTTGACATCCATCTGGTGTATCTTCCATTTCATTACTGCAGATAGAGAAAGTACTAATCTGATGGAAGTGTATTTGGCTACAGGTGCAAAAGTCTCTTCATAATCTATTCCTTCTTTTTGGGAGAAGCCACGAGCCACAAATATTTCTTTATATTTCTCTATGCTACCATCTGCAGCATGCTTGATGTTGTAGATCCACTTGAAAGTCACAATAGACATCCCCTCTGGTCTTGGGAAAACATCCCATACATCATTCTTCATGATTGACTGATATTCCTCGATCATAGCATCCTTCAATTCTTTCTTCTCTGCTGCTTCTTCATAGTTGGAGGGTTCTTTATCAATGATGTCACATAATAGGGATACATAACCAGAGTATGACCCAGTTCTATTCCTTTCTCTATGCATTTCTTCTGGAGCCCCATATCTCTTTGCACCTTGGATAGCCTCTCATATCCATGGTTTCCTCTTGTGAGGATTATTCTCCTGAGGTGGATCTACAGGTTCCTAAGGTTCTTCCATTTCTCGATCTTCTTCTTGAGTTGCTTTGTTCATAGTTGTATCTTAGATTCTAGGTACTTCTTCTTCTTCAGGGTCTTCAACAGGTCTCTTTCTAGATTTGTGCTAAGTTGCGTCTTCATCAAATGTTATGTCTCTGATGATGTCAATATTCTTGAATTGTGGGAAGTATATTCGGTAAGCCTTAGAGCTTTCACTATATCCCACAAATATACCCTTTTTTCCTGAAGGATCTAACTTTGTCCTCTTTATTTTGGAATGTGTATGTACACTGGACAACCAAATATTTTGAGATGACTGACTTCTAGTTTTTTGTTGGAGAATACTTCTTCAGGTGTCTTGTTTTCAAGTACTCTATGTGAAGTATGATTCTGTACATACACAGTTGTTCTAGCAGGTTATGCCCATAGATGCATGGGGAGATCTTGATCATGAAGCATTACCCTTGCAGCTTCCATGATCGTTCTATTCTTTATTTCTGCAACCCCATTCTGTTGTGGATTATATGGAGTGGTCAAATCCCTCTTAATCCCTGAATCTCTGCATAATTATTTGAATTCATTTGATGTGAATTCTTCGCCATTATCTAATCGAAAGGTCTTGATTTTCTTTTCTGTGTGGTTTTTGATCAAGGCTTTGAATTCTTTGAACTTGCTGAATAATTCATCCTTTCTTTTCAAGAAGTATATCCATGTCTTCCTAGAAAATTCATCAATGAAATAAACATAGTATACATACTCACTTAATGAACTGGATGACATCAGACTGCATACATCGGAGTGGATGATTTCCAAGATTCCTTTTGCCTTGGTTTCGCTACTTGGAAATTTCTTCTTTGTGTTCTTTCCTTTTGCACATCCCTTGCAAACATCTTCATGTTTTTCCTATATTTCTAGAAGACCTTCAACAACATTACTTGCAAGTGGTAGTGCCCTATAGTGCACATGTGAAAGCCTTTTATGCCAAGGTTCATTTGGCTCTATCGAGTCATGGACCAAGGATTGTTCTGTTTGGCCCTTCAATTTGTATAGTCCTCCCTCTTTCTCTCCAATTACTACTGCATCATCTATAGTCTTTCCTTTTGGCCACATAAGGACTTGGCAATCTATAAATGAAACTCTCATGCCTTTTACATCTAATTCCAAGATGGAGAGAAGATTCTTCTTTAGTCTTGGTACAAACAAGACATCCTTCATTTTCATAGACTTTCCAGAGTCTAGTTTATAGGAGGATTCACCACTACCTTTTAAGGGATACTAGTAGTCATCCCCAAGTTTTACTTTGTGGGGTGATTCATATTCAGATAGTTTCAAAAAATATTCCTTTAATCCCGTCAATCATTACTTCCATATGTGACAGTTCCCATGAGGGCAGAGATCAAAAAATATTCTTCATCACTTGAAGAATCATCACTTTCTTGTTTGATTTTATTCTTGGAAGGTTCATCACCATATGCAGTGTGAGCATGATGTCTTTTCTTATTTCCTTTCTTCTTGTGAGAGCCATTTTTGTTTCTAGGACAATATCTAGCAAAGTGTCCTCTTTCATCACATGTCTAGCATCTGAATTTAGGTAGATTTATGTTAGATCTTCTAGGGTTATCTTTCTAGTGAGAGTGCTTACCTTTGTGATAGCCTGTTCTACTTTTCTTGGATTGTACTGTGAGAGCTTGATCTTCATTTCCCATCTTTTCTTCTCTAGCTACTATTCAATATTATCCTTGTGAGCATTCTTCCCACAACCTAGTAAACTTGATTAGCTTATTTCTGGCACAGATCCCTTGAATGAAGGAATCCCATGACCTAGGGAGACCATTCAAGGTGGTCATCACAATTTTAGAATTCTCTACTTCTTCATTTACTACTTCAAGTTGTTCCTTGATTTGAGAGACCCTTGTAAAGTATGACTGCATGGTCTCTTAATTATGGATCTTTACATTCTTCAACTGGTTCCTCAAAGTCATCTTCTGATTAATGTTCTTCCCTTCAAATAACTTGGTCAAGAAATCAAACATTTCTCTAGGTTACTTTAGGGAGGACACCTGTGGTATGAGTTGATCCTTGATTGAATCAATAATAATCCTCTTGGCTTTGATCAAGTTCTTCTTGTGTAAGGCCTTAGCCTCATCTCCCTCTAGAATGTGAACCTCTCCACTTATGTAGGAGTCCAATTCATTTTCTTCTAGGACCAGGTGTTACAGAGAGAAATTCCTATGGCTTGGGGTACCACAACAGACAGCTAGACTCCAGAAATCAATCTTTCCCAATATGCAATAGAAATAAAATGTTTAACACTAAAGGATCGAACCTCGTACCTTATTCTGGATGGTTGAAGTAGATCCCCGTTGAGCTTTCCAATCTTCAGCTTGAATTGATATAATACTTCCTCAACAACAAGTAAACAATACAAGCATACTATATATCATGGTGTTAGATCTATTCTAGCATATATAATCAATAATGTAAAACCATTTGACATATTCCAATGGATACAATATTCATTCAAATACACATTATTGGACAGGAAAAGATATTTCTATTAATATAAATAAGAGATTACAAGTGACAACCTCTGACGGCACGTCTGCGAACTGGAGAAACTGAATCCCCCACTTGGGCCTCCATCACTCAGATAGCAAGCTCACTAGCAAAAGGAAAGCTTGGGAAGAACACAATAGTGCTCCAAGGGACAAAGGGATGCAGACTCAAGCATAAGTTCTGGCAACAATGGACTATAGTTTCGTTACTCTCAATTCTCTCTTATGCTTTCAATGTCTCAAGGGGTTCCTTATATAGCTTTTCAAAGGGATACTGAAAGGTCGAATCTGTGTGATCTCAAGGCATATGGAAGGCCAGGAGTCATATGAGTTGGATCCAAGTCAAGGAAAACTCCAAAAGGATTTGGATTATGCACACATCCTGATGTACGTGACTATAGGGGTAATATCTGCGTATGTACGCAGTTATCAGGGTAAAAGCCACGTATATCACTTTTCTTATGTTTTTAGGGATGATCAAGGACACATCAAAAGACAAAAAGTAGTCCATAGGGGCTAATGAGTCTGCAGCAGGACAGGGGAAGGCCATACAATGTGTGATTCACCTAGTGTGGTGAAATCCGCTATAACAGATGCCCCCTAATGTATGAGATCAGAGGGGCTATACGATGGCCAAAATACATTATAAGTCCATCCCAGAAGTGGAGTGATGAAGGTACCCAAATGGAAGACCAACCACCCAATCAGCATAGTACAATAATAC
>LPNX010067174.1:0-22668 GCA_001517045.1 Pseudotsuga menziesii
ATGGAAGAGGAGCGCGTTCTTTTTTCTATGTAACATGAGCGTGTTCCTAAAAAGTGAGGTTGCATCTAAAAGGTCCCTCATCTTCTTGCACACACCCATGGGATATATTAAACGAAGTATTTAATGAAGAACCAGTTGTAGAAGAAGAAGACTTTGAAAGTCACGCAAAGCACGAGGAATCCCACAGTGAAGTGGAAGACAGTCAAGATGACTGTGTCTATGAGGTAGCTAGTGATCATGTAATCCCAACAAAGATTTTTGATCTTGTTGTGTTTGTTGATGATAGTGAAAACAAACCTGCTAATGTAGCAGTACCCGTTGAGGTGAGTGATATTCAGTCTGTGCAAGAGACAGTTGATAGCAACATAGAAGCTGCAACAGTTGTTGAGAATGAACAACATCCAATTGAAAACATCACAAAAGAAACACCAACATGCACTCCACCCCAAAACCAAAAAAATAGAAGTTTGAGTGAGATCTATAAGGATACTCCTATTAGTGATGAGCATCTACAATATGCTCTTTTTCTTCTGAGCCCAAATTTTTGAAGAAGCAGTGAAAGATGATTATATAAAATAACATCTAAAATAAAATAACATTTAAACAATAAAATCCAATAAAATATTTTTAATTATTGCATCTCATATAAATTTTTAACTAAATACCATAGTTAATGATTATATAAATAATTAAATAAACAATATTAAGCACTATCAATAATTGTTATACAAATAAGTAAACAATATTTTTTTAGGATTTTTAATTATTTATATTTAATATGGATATCTATCATCATTGTTTTTTAACTAAATTATGATATATATTAACAAAACTTAAAACTATTTTTTAATTGATTATTAAATTACTTTTGAAATATTTAATTGAATTAGATTAATATTAATTAATTAATATATTATTAAAAATTATTATAATATACTCATTATTAATTAAATAATATTATAATGAATTAAAAATAATATTCATTATTATTTTGAATATAAAATTTAATTAAAGATCACATTCCTAATGTAATTATTCATAAAATAATTATTTTAATTATTCATAATTAAAATATAACATCATAATTAAAATATATTATCATTAATTAATTATTAAATTATTAATTAAATAAATCAAATCACTTTATTAAGATTGTTTTATTGAGTGATATTTTTGTTTAATTAAGTATCAAATTATTACAATTATTTAAATAATAGTATTGCTACTAATACATTGTAAATATGTCTACATATTTTTATATTAATGTTTTTTCATTATAGTATGTGCTTAAATTTAAACCTATGAGTGTAAACACATTAATAAAATTAATGGAGTTGTTGCTAGTTTATATTGTTTTATATCTATACAATTTTAAATAATTTAAATTTAATTTAAGTTGACAAGTTATTTTTAATAATATTTTATTATTTTTTATAAAAACAAGTTTATCACATCTTTTCCATAAAGGTTGTAGAATGCACTTCTTCTTATACTTATAAATATAGTTATTATCACTTACCATGAGCTCTATTGATGGAACCATGAGTATCACTTATGAAACCATGAGTATAAGTAGTGGAACCATAAGCTCTATTTATGGAAATACTTTTCTACACTTCTATACATCAATCTTGTATTAGAAGCACTAGGATAATTGGATGCCTGTGCTCTGTGTGGCCTCAGATGTGGGCTCTGTTGTTTCCACTTATTAAAGGAACAATGTGTCTCACATAAGACTAGTAATTGACTTGTCTCACTCAGTGATAATGGTTGCAGGGCTAAACATAGCCACCAAGAGGGTGCATTTGGGAGTTAGAGGAAGCCATTCAAATGGAGGAAAGAATAAAAACATGAAGACAAGTATCATAGGTTTTAAAACCTAAAGACAAGTATCATAGGATTTACCACTAGGATGAGCCGAAGGCATTAATCACTTGCAGGGAAGAATTTGATTGATTATATTTCGGTCATTCCGAGCATTCCGACGTTACACCCGAGAGATCTTCCATCTTTTTTGAGACAACGAGAGGCAGATTCAGAGTATTCTCTTGAAATGGTGCTTAAATCGCTTCAGTCAAGTCGCAAGGCAGACTGGATTTTTTCTAATTCTTTTGAGGCACTTGAAAGCGCGGCAATGTACTTAGAACCTTATGTTTTGCATATCGGTCAGTAGCTTCCATCTGGTTGTTTCCATGTGGTTATTTCGACGGTGAAAATCCTGACGAGCACAGAAGAATTGGAACAGGCATTTGGACAGAATATGACTGCTCAGCTTAGCTGGATACAAAGCCCAAAGATTCGGTTATATATGTTTCGTTTGGAAGCATGATTCATTTATCTAAAAATGAGCTGGAAGAAATAGCGATGGGTCTCAAGGAAAGCGGACAACCCTTCCTTTGGGTTCTTCGTCGCGGCATAGTAGCTGCTGCTTCAGACTGCGTGTTCTCACCGGATGGATTTCTCCACGAGATGGGAATTGGGTTGCACGGTCTCGTTGTTCCGTGGTGCAATCAGCTGCGAGTGTTATCCCATAGCTCCGTTGGTGGATTCGTTACACACTGCGGATGGAACTCAATGCTTAAAATCATAGCTCTTGGAGTTCCCATGTTGGGAATTCCTGTTTGGTCTGAACAAAACATCAATTGCGTTTTCATGGCTGATGTATGGAAGGTTGGATTAAAAATTACTTGCCACAATAATAGCACTGTATATTTTAACGATTTGATGGCAGTAAGGGATGACATATGTAAGGCTATAAGAAAATTGTTCAGTGACTAAGGGAAATAGCTGAGGAAAAATGTGGAAGCGCTCACTCACAGACAGTGCGAGGACAACAATGGTGGAAGGAGGATCTTCTCATAAGAACATCAAGAATTTTGTAGAAGATCTGAAGGGAAGTACAACATTGATCGCCAATAGTAACCAGTAAATGATTGTCATTGAGAGTTATATGTTTCATAGATTACCCATATGTGTTAGGTTCCTATAACAAAATCTTGATTATAATATGATTCCGTAGTTGTTGTTTTTTATAAGGTTGAACAAACCAATTACTTTTCAAGTCTCTATGTCCACATGAAAGGATTTTGACTGAAGAATGGGACTGTTACGGCTTTCATTAACTAAAGAAATCTGTTTATTAGGTTCCTATAGCTTGAAATGAAAGCGGTTTATTAGGTTCCGACAGCTTGACTGAGCTCTTTAGCCATATGTTATAATTATGTCTATAAATGTTTTTATATGAACTTCTAGGTGGATTACTGGTTATGTTTTTTTATCTATGGATTAGGGATAAAACAATTATATGAGATTGATTTTATAGTTGTAATTCAAAATTTAAAATAAACAATTATAAAAAGTATAGTCAAGTGCTAGCAACCTATGGATAACTCATAAGTGATGAATAGATAACCAACATTTCATTGTAAATAAATGGATAATATGTAGCTAACATGTAGCTAGGCATGAATAACCCTCCATAGATAAGGATAACTCACAGTTTAACCCTTTTAATTACTACAAAAACATGAAAAATAAAACAAATTTCTAAATTATTTTTCATTTTATAACTATATCACAACCATTTCATTCCTATCCACTTGATCCAACTACAAACTAAATAAATATGCTAGTTTTTATTAATTAAAACTTCTATATAAGAAATCTCAATATAACTGTAAATGTTTTCTTTTATATTAATTTACAGGTTTCCTTAATCAAGATCAAAATGGGTGTGTCCCTATTTTAGTAAGGCTCTGAGCAATGGCTCTTTGATATGTGGTTTTCTTAGTGATCTATATTAATTCATTCCCTAATGGCTCAAATTTTAATCACATAGCGTCAATTTCACTGCACGATGATAAATTAAAGACAAAAAAACATTGCAACTAAAGAGAGTAATGCAACTAAAGAGAGAGAAAAATCCAATGTTAGACATTGCTTATATCATACATTTTGATCCATTTACGTTCTTGTGTTCCATTTTTTGCTGACCACTATATAAATGGTCAGAATAAGAAAGGTTTACTGAAATCTGCTTGGAGTAATGGCTCTGAAAAACAGTGGCCGCGGCAATTAACTTGATTTATCTGGCAGCATAATTTTTTTTTCTTTCCTTTTTTCACTTATTACAAAATCTTGGGACTCAATTACCTGCCACGGAATTACTGTGTGACGAAATTACTTGGCGACAGAATTACGACAGAGTTACTGGGACTAAGTAACTACCACGGACCTTTCACCTGGACACACTTTTACATTCACAAACTTACTTAGACTTTGGCTTCGACGGGATTTTAGTGCGACTTGTCGCTTAAAAACTATAGCTTTTACACAGTGAAATAATAATGGATTCTTTGTCATTCACTCACACTAACACACTAATTGTAGACAACATTCACTCGTAAATATGGAGAAGATATGCGGCTAACTAAACCATAAACTATTGGATTTGTATTTCTTGTGAGAGCATAACAATACTTACAGCCTAAATACAAACTTGGTATTTACCGGGATGTTTCACCTATTACAGAGCTTGGCTCTTCTTATCTCACACTTCTCTTCTCTGTTCTAAACTTAGCTTCAACAACTAAATTCCACTATCTTATATGTTAGAGATATGAACTCTTTATAGTGTTAGACTATGTGACAGTTTCTGACTTGCTACATACTCTGACAGAGTAGATTGATGTACTTTTAGAATCAGTGAGAAATTCTAACACTCATATAACACTCATATCATATAACACTCATATAAAAGAATGTTTAGGATAAAGGAATGAGAAGTATTTTTTAATGGAATGAGAGGTATTTTTTAATGTAACTTTTTTAAGTGAGTATATAGTCAAGAATCCAAGTTAGCTGGAAACATTCTCTTAAAAAAAAAGCTAACCGCTTGTATTTTTAATGTCCCTAGACCCTTTACATATGCTATGTAAATTATGTAGTATCGATGATTATGGTAAGAGATAGGGTGAGGAGCTTAAGTCCAAATCCCAAAGGTGGATACCCCTGGATACCCTTGGTATATGTGTATGTATCAGAAATTAAAAATGATTAGTGAGCCATGCGTTGGTCAAAGCATAGTAGTATTGTAAACATTAATGCTTCCATCTGGTTATTTCGATGGTCAAAATCGCGGACAGAAGAATTGGAACAGGCATTGGAACAGAATATGACTGCTTAGCTTGGCTGGATACAAAGCCTGAAGATTCGGTTATATATGTTTCGTTTGGGAGCATGATTCATTTATCTAAAGGTGAGCTTGAAGAAATAGCGATGGGTATCAAGGAAAATGGACAGCCCTTCCTTTGGGTTCTTCATTGCAACATAGTAGCTGCTAGTTCAGACTACATGTTCTCACCGGATGGCTTTCTCCACGAGATGGGAATTGGGTTGCACGGTCTAGTTGTTCCGCTGCGAGTGTTATCCTATCCCTCCGTTGGTGGATTACTTACTCACTGTGGATGGAACTCAATGCTTGAAAGCATAGCTCTTGGAGTTCCCATGTTGGGAATTCCTGTTTGGTTTGAACAAAACACCAATTGCGTTCTCATGGCCGATGTATGGAAGGTTGGACTAAAAATTAGTTGCCACAAGAACAGTACTGTATATTTTAACGATCTGATGATAATAAGGGATTACATATGTAAGGCTATAAGAAAATTGTTCAGTGACGAAGGGAAATAGATGAGGGAAAATGTAGAAGCGCTCAGAGACAGTGTGAGGACAATAATGGTGGAAGGAGGATCTTCTCATAAGAACATCATGAATTTTGTTGAAGATCTAAAGGGAAGGACAACATTTATCAACAGTAGTAACCAGTAAATGATTGTGGATCGATGGAGAGTTATATGTTTCATAGATTACCCATTATATGTACTGTTAGGTTCTAGAGTATAATATGATTCCCTAGTTGTTGTTTTTTATAATTTGTGAGATCGTAATCGCATTTCCTGTGACAACAGGAATACCTATAACTCTTGAAGAAGTTTTAAAACGGGGCATCAATCCTAACATTTTGAGATCTGTGGCAACATTTCTATTAGAGCTTTCATTGCATATACAACATTCTTCTCAAAGTGATTTGTAAACATATAACATTCTTCTCAAATTGATTCGTAAACTATTCAGTAGTATGTCCACATATAGAAATAGCACCCTTTAATAGTGACTCACTCCAACAATCACATCAAGAGCAGTTCTATTATGACGTCGATAGGCGTTTTTCTAGGGAGTCGGGTTTTGCAGGGTCCATTGTTTGTCGTCTCTCTAGACAATCAAATTTCTACACCTGTCTTTTTGGTTTTCCACTATTTTTTTTTGTTTGTTAGCGATTACTGCTTGTTCGAGTTCGAGTTACACACAGCTTCCGGGGTTCCGCAGTTCGAACCCCAGCCCCTGTACACCTTTTTCGTGCGTTGATTTAAAAAAATAAATGTCACGGTGAAGAAAACATGAACAACCGCAGGGTTTGAGTACTAAAAAAACTACAAAGAAAACTGCGAGGGTAGGGTTTGAGTACAAAAAAACTACAAAGAAAACTCTGAGGTGTTTTAAATATCGCAGCAAGAGAATTCCCAGAAACATTGAAGACCTTAAGCTTTACAAAATGCCCGATGGAATTAGGTAGCGATGTAAGCTGATTTGGTTGAATGTCCAGGTTGAATGTCCAGATGAATAAGGTTCTCCAAACTCGTCACAGATTCAGGAAAACTCTGCACTAAATTACAATCAAGTCTGAGTCAAGTTCAGGTGAGAGATTCTGGCCGATACAGATTTTATATTCATGGAGTATAGATTTATTTTCTTTATCTATTAATTTTTTTAGATTGAAATGGCAATGCAAAATTTTCCATGTCGTAGATTCCATTGATGCTCAATAAATTCAAGTCAATTTTGTGATATTAAATGTTTAAAAGCTGGTCTGTTTGTGACTCTTTTAGAGTTTTGAATTTATCTTTTTTGTTATCAATTTTATTAAAATGAGGTATTTTAGTTTAAAATGATTAGATTTTAGTAATGGATAAAAAGGTTTTCGAAAAGGATTTTTTTTATGACATCATGTAAGTTGAAATTGTATTTTTGGATGGTTAATATGGTTTTAATTTTAAAATGAATTTTTTTTCATTATTTTTAATAAAATATAATTTTATAATTAAAATAAATATTTTAATAACCTATGTTTATTATTATGTATTTTAAATATAGAATGTTAGTTGAAATTGTAATTTTGGATTGTTCATATTGTTTCTTTTTCATTAGTGATTTTGACACTCGTGTATGTGTTATGTACATATGGTCATGGCGTTTGGTCCTTGGTAGAGACCTTGGTGGAGATAGTGCTAGCCTACTGCCCCATACATCCAGCTTACAAAATGAACTTGTAATTAGATTTTAGTAAAAATGGATAACGTTGTACACGTTTTTCGTTGTCACTCCAGCCACTATCTATTCACCACACATCTGATAGATTAATAGTATATTACTCAATTAAATAGTGCCTCATGTTTGGTGTTTAGTGTGTCATTGAAGTTTCCACCATAAACAAGAAAATGACCCCAGGAAGGAATCGTTGTCTCTCTCGGTTTCCATGACAACTCCTTCCTTAGAAACACAGATGATTAGCGTTTCTCTACTCGAATTCGCCACCCACCAAGCTACGTTATTTATTAGTTTATTCTATGAAGTTTGGTTTGGCTTCATGGTTCCTTTGGCCAATCAACTACTATCACTTTTCCCATGGGTGTTTTCCATCTGCCACTGCGTCACGTCAGTTATAAAGTTGGATGTATTCGGATTTCAGAGCAACTACCTTATAATTTGACGATGTATCATTTTAAGGGACTACACATGGAGAGCAAGCGATTCATATATCCTTGATAGTATAAACAAGCCAGTTGAGATCAATAGATCCAGTATGCAAGCAAGATAAACTTCTTACATGAGTACAGACGATGTTGTATTAGGTGTGATAAGGACTTCGCGCCCATCCTTCTAAAATTCTCATGATATACTCACTTTTACAATACACGCTTGTTTTAGACACTGGTTATTTCTCATGGCAACTGGATCTCAAGACGCATCATTAGCATTACCATCTTCAACACGTTGCAGGAAACACACAGCACTAGGAGATCTCAAGTTTGAATTTCACATTCAACCATCGTCCTTTCCTAAGATGGTATAGGAGCATTGATGGGAATGCTTTTGAACCCATGGCGAAGCCCCCTCCCGACGCCTCCAACAATCGTTTGAAGAAATTCTCCTCACTTCCGGTCATCCCTCTCACTGTTGAACGTTTAAAGGGTTAGCATAAGCCCAATGTAGATTTTTTCAGCATTTTGGGGTTCAAGGTAAGTTACTTTCACTTTTAATATCAAGATACCCTGGTATCCTTAGCCATGAAATGAAATCCTTGAAGCTCAGAGTTGAATTTGTAAGAAATATGGGTATATTGCAACCATTAAAAGCATTTTCCCATGCCCTCGTAGCCATACCTAATAATCATCCTAAAAATTTGCATGCCAAATTGAAGCATTTGGCATGTTTTGGCCTTCTAGAAGATGAGATCCAAGAGCTTATTAGAAATAAATCCTCCATTCTTTGTTATTCGATTGATAAGTTGAAATAACATGGACTTTTTGGTACACACTGTTGGGCTTCCAGCAAATATTTTTGTGATGTACATCTAACTTTATTAACTTTAAGTTTAGATAATACGATCGAGCCTCACTACATTGTATTCAAACTTATAAGTGAAATGCAAGTTTACAAGCCTATTCCTAGTCTAGATACTATTATAAAATAAGGTGAATTTATAAGTGAAATGCAAGTTTACAAGCCTATTCCCAATCTTGATACTATTATAAAAATAGTGAACAAAAGTTCCTTGACAAGTACATGAAAGTTGGTCCTTATGCTCCAAGGTTATTGGATAGATACGGAGGCATGTCTGTTCATCTGGACATTATTCAAACCCCTTTTCAACAAGAATAAGGAACACATCAACTAGATTAGAGGAAGTTTTTCCAAGATACTATTTTTAATCTTCTTGTTTTGAAAGATTCTATTTTTGTTCAATACTCTGGTGGCAATCAACATGCATTCTTGAAGGATATGAATGTTACTTGCTAACTTGTTCATATGATATGCATGTTTGCATGATAGGTATGTATGAATGATAGGGAACAAAAGACATCCATTTTACAAGGGTACAAAATACACCCTTTTACAATATCAACACTCTGAGAGCCATTTAGTTCTACAAGAGCTTCTCAAAATTTTCAATTGTTGTCTCGTCGATGTTTCCAAACTACAGGAAAAACTAAAAATCTCTTATACTTCAATTAACTTCACCAAGGCACCAACTTCAAATTAATGTAATCGTCGTCTCGTCAATGTTTCTAAACTACATTAATAAGTATAAATACTTCCGAGTGAATATAAAGAATGAGGGAATTTTTACTACTACTTCAAATATCAATTAAAAACATAAATGTTGTCACATTTTGTTACCAACTACACTACTAAGAGATAATAAAGAAGGTCCCTTTGGGATAGTGATAAAATTAAAAGCACACTTATGATTAAATTTAACAAAAAAACGTGGAGTGAGAGAATTTCATAATAAGAAAATAAAAGTGATGAATTTTTACTTTTAATAAAATGACGATTTTTTCTTGAAATGTTCAACTTACATAAAAATTATGTCTAAATTTCAAAACATTTAAAAAACAAATATTTTTTAAACTTGTGAATCAATAAATATTAAACAAATATAAGAAATTTTATATAAAATTATTTATTACAAAACTAATAACTAAATTTTATTTTACTTATTTGGTTTTATGAATCAATAAATATCAAACAAATATCAAAATTTTATTTAAAGCTATTTATCATAACGATAGAATTGACACCCATTTCAAATAATTTGATATATAATATAAAAGACAATGTATTATAATATTTAAAAATATTAAATTTATATGATTATATTTAGATAAATAATATTTATATATTTTATTTTAAAAAACTATTTATTTATCGTGTTTTACAAATTACTTAATCTTGAATAAATATATTGTTATAAATATATTTTAAAAATAATTTATATGAGTATAGCAAATATGGTTATGATCAAGAACAATAAATGATCTCCAAATTACAATCACTTTAAAAAAGATATTAACAAAAAAAATTAACTTTTTCTCAACTTATTTTATAAAATTAGAGAAATTAGACAATATAGGAAAGAAATGATTGATTTTGAAATTTTTTTTATGAGAATCATTATATTACAAAATTTGAATGATGTAAAGTTGTTGTTTATTACATAGAATTGATATTCTTTATAAGACACCATAATCTTTAATATTATCTAGATTTTTTTCAAAATACATGTATGTCATGTTAGACCTAAGGCATGGCATGGTTATAGCCTTTTAGGGCTCATTGAAAAATGAGAAAACAACACTTGTAAACCCCTATACATGTACAATCATAATAACCATCGTACATGAGATACCAATCTTGCTTTCATTTAACATATCTATAACATAAAGTAGCACAAGCTTAAATATAGTCCATTTGAAATATTTTATTGATTTGAACATAAAACCTATCAACATTTTGTTTCTTTCACTCATCGTTGTATGCATTTTTATATAACTCAAAAAAATTTGACGAAGTATTGTGTTGAATTAAACAAATCAAGAATGTTCTTGTGATGTAAAAATTGAACATTAAACACAAGCATTGTGTGTCACAACTTCTCAATCAAGAATATGGTTTGGTTTCGCATTAGGAAAATGTAAATTTAAATTCCAACATTGCAAACTATATACACACGATATTAGACCATCCATATACCATCATTAAATAATGTAGTGAAAATGTTTAAGATGGATTATATTTTATAACCTTCTAGTGTCATGTTACTTGAACAAAGCACCCACACTAAATATGTGAGTGAAATAAACATACCAATGCAATTTGATCATATATTAGTACGATGATTAGACATACCCATAGTAATTCCTTCCTACTCATTGATATCCGTAAGGTGTTATTTTTCCTCACTCACGATAAGTATTTCACACTTGAACAAGTGGATCAATCCATTGGGGATCAATTCTTCTAAGCCTCCTACCGATCGATGTTATGGAGACCATCACTACCCAATCTCTAATCCATGGACCACATGCTTATCATTTGTGCCAAAGTTCAAGAGCATCTTATCATGCAAAATCACATTAGAGACCACAAAATCAAGGCCACCTATATGAAAAAAAGACTTTTACATTATATAATCCAATTCAACACCAATGACCAAAGTTAGCACCTTGAACCAACTCATCTATAGCTCAATCCACTCTACACAAGTTCTAATGTGAGTCTTACACGGGCTAACTGGATAGCACATTGGATGATCAAGTATGAATCACTTTAAAAAGGAAACACATCCCTAAAAAACTAATCAAAGCTAATCAATTCAATGCACACATTATTAAATATGAATTATAGGAACAATGTGGAAATTGTCCTTGTGCACTATGCCCAAGGATACAACCTATAGAACTATTAGTTTTCTCACTCATTCATCATGGTTAGATAATGATAATGTCTCCATTGTATTTTTAGCCTCTCCTTTAGATATGTAACAAAAAAGAAATCTCATTCTCAATTATCAATATTACATCCACATGCTTCCTTAACAATTGACAATAAATAAGAGCTTGCCCACACTAGCCATATAAATAGTTTTTCTTAGATGTTGGTGTTTTCCACATAAAGAGTCCACCTATAGGGTGAGCTAGTGATGAACCAAGGTATCAAGAAATAATTGTAAACTTTTGGGTAAAGGAACAACTATAGGGTGAGCTAGTGATGAACCAAGGTATCAAGAAACAATTGTAAAAGGTTAATGTTGAGCTTAATAGTCATGTTAACAAATTGTTGAGGTTGAGAGATTGTTTTTCCCCAAAGTGAAGAATTCATTTCCTTTAAAGTGTTAGATTGCACATCCAAATGAGTGATTTGACTCTTTTTCTGGGCGAGGGAGTTTCTGTGCCTCCTCTTAGGTTCACAATTTTCTCTTTTGGTGCGTTGTTTATTGCAAATACTAAATGAAACCATCATTCCTTTGTTTATAAAATGAAATTCAATGAGGTTGAAGGTTGCGGCCTCCTTGCATTATGAGGCCAACGGTTTCTCTCATTTCTCTATTGCAATTGCCCCTTCATTTCCCTTCCTTGAAAAACTTGTTCAGGGTTTACTTAGAGTACAATGCCATATCTACAACATCTCAATTTTAGTTACCCCTTTTCATCTTTTCTTACCCTTTAACAACAACCTATCCTATCGAATTATTATTGCACCTTCTTAGGGAAATTTCTAGTTTATTACTCTGCTGTGAATGGAAGCAAGATCTAAGACAAATCCCATTGACATGGTTTAATTCACCACAAGACAATTCTATTATTTATCATTTAGGTCCAAGATAAATCCTGTAAACAAAAAGAAGCATGAAATAAGTTAGAGCCAACCCATCCTCAATGCAAATCCTGTTAGGATGGTTTCATTACATAACAACACAAAGGCGATGCGCTAAAATCCATTGGGATGGTTATATCGAATAGTACGCCCACAGAAGAGATGGAGTGGAGTGGGATATCCTAGTCAACAGAGATAGAGTGAAATGGAGTACTGCACGTTTTGTTAGCAGACAAAAACAATGAGAGGATTGTCAACTAGTGGGCCATGACAAAAACTTCAACATCGACAGGAGAAAGAGATTTCAACCACGGATTATGACAAGCGCTTTATGGGGAAGCCATACAACCACAAGGCTACTTCCTTTTCAACGTGTGCAGGTTGAGATATATGAATTTTTTGAGCTGTTTTTTTAAATGTTTATTTTTTTTTGTTAGTGAGTTATTTTACTGAAAATACTAACATTTGTTATTTAACCTGAATTAACATTGATTATTTAAACTGAATCAAGATATGGCTATCTTACATCATCAAACATGTCAAGTATTATATAGTTCATTCCCTATAGACACTACAGTAAATGCCACAACAAAACCCTATTTCTATTTATCTAACTAGAGACATTAAATCATGATCTTCTAGTTAGCATAGATTGTGTAATTGTTCTGTTAACCTAATTTCAATATAAAACTATTTTTGTAACTAGTACTAATGGAACTTGCCTACTACCACTCTTAGATAGGGTATATTGTGTAATTATTTTATTCACATAATTTCAATATAAAATTAATTTTCTAGTAAGTACCAATGGAACTTTCGTGTTACATGAGTTGGGTTGTGTGTTTATTATATTCACCTAATTTTAATATAAAACTTATTTTCTAGTGAGTACCAATGGGACTTATCTAGTGCACTTCTTATATGGGTAGATTGTGTGGTTGTTCTGTTTACCTAATTTTATTAAAAAAACTAATTTCTCAGTACCAATGGAACTGGCCTAAGAGAGGTTTTAGATGGGGTATATTGTGATTGTTCTATTCACTTAATGGAACTTGCTTGGTAGAAGTCTTAGATGGGGTAGATTGTATAATTGTTCTATTTACTTAATTTTAATATAAAACTATAACAAACTTAAATAATACGAACAATATATATATATATATATATATATATATATATATATGAATTATTAATATTAATACATATTGATATTCATAATTAATAATTAATAAATAGTTATTAGTCAAC
Source organism: Pseudotsuga menziesii (assembly GCA_001517045.1). Lineage (NCBI taxonomy): Eukaryota > Viridiplantae > Streptophyta > Pinopsida > Pinales > Pinaceae > Pseudotsuga > Pseudotsuga menziesii. The sequence goes on from LPNX010067174.1 coordinate 13,744, forward strand.
TATTCTAAAATGACGCATTCTTTCATGGATAGTATCCAAAGTGCCTTTATGATTAATATATATATGGAACTCACTTTGTAGTCTATCATTATATCTATTCTATCATCAATTTATATATTATTATGGCTTATTTATCTTTTGGTAATATTATTTGCTTAAGTGAATAATTATTTTCTTCAAGTGGTATCAGAGCCTTGTTGGCTAGATCCCGGCCTTTGGCCATCTTTTTGGCTTTTAGCCATCACCCAGGGTTTCCCTGAATTTTTGGGTTTCACATTATTTACACCTTGTGTAAATTAGGGTTTCCCAAAAAAATAGGACTTTGTCCTTAAAAATAAAAAAAATAAAAAAGGGGTAAAAGTAACTCCCCCCCAAAAAAAGAGTTAAAAAAAAGTGAAGAAAAAAGTAAAAACTAAAAAAAACTAAAAGAACAAGGAAAAAAAAAGGGAAAGAAAAAAACAAAGGTTAAAAAAGAAAAGATAAAAGTAAAAAAAAAATAGAGAGGGTAAAAGTGAAACCACACCTAGTTTCTTAAAGTGGGTTTGGGTTTGAATATAAAAAGTGCATAATAATAACTACAAAGAAGCAAGTCTTATTTGAATCTAGGTGGGGAAGGTAATAGTTATTCCTCCCAACCACCCAATCTACTTGCATTTTACAAAAGTATTTGAAAAAAATAAAAGTGAAGGACTAGAATTTGGAAGTTTATATATTATTTTATATAACTTAAGTTTAAAAATAATAATAATTATTATTATTATTATTTTATTAATAAAATAATTATTATTGGAAAAGAGAAAGGTTATTTGACCTAACAAGAAATAGTCGAAGAAAGTTTTTTTCCAAAAGAGACATATTGAGAATTATTAAAGCTTTTGTATCTACCCTTCTAGAAGAAATGAAGACAAAAGTGAAGTAGAAACATAGTCACAAACAATGGCTACTACATATTCAGAAATGAAGGCACAGCTACAAACAACAGCGGACGCATTAGAACAATACAAGGCGATCAATAAAAGTCTACAAGCTGAGGTTGAGATGAAAAAGTGGTTGAAAGAGTGGAAAGACGATGAGAATCATCACTTATAGAATCAGAATCGACAACTAGAACGAACCATATGAGATAACAAGAAAATGTTATCTGATCAGGATAAATAAATATCATGTTTAAAAATTCATAATCAAAACCTAGAAGACCAGATCAAAAAGTCAAAAAATGACAACAAATCACCATATGGATGCGATAATGAATTAGAAGAAGAAATAAAGCATCTAAACAAAATCATCATGGAAAAAGATGCTGAATTGGTGCAAGTTCGGATGAGGTTAGAAAATCAAGGAGCAGAGTTACATCATCATAAACAGCAAAAATAAAAACTCTAGCAGCAGTTTGACGACAGTAAGAAGACACATAAGTTAGAACTGACAAAAGTCAACAAGGATTTATCAAGCCATTTTGAAGAAATTTTCATATTAGGTAATCATAACAAGACACTAGTCACAAAAATTAAGAAGTTGAAAAGTAGTCGAAAGACAAAACAATCTATGGAAGACATTGAAGGAAAACTTATAGACAAACAGGAAGAAAATCATTGTATCAAAAGGCATAATGAAGATCTTAAGGAACAACTTAAGAAGTCCGAAGATGACATAAAATCACATGTAGAAGTGATTAAGAAGTTTCAAAATGATAACATGCAGTTAGAAAACAAGTTGGAAAAGATACAGAACAAAACCTTAAAACCTCAAGAGACGAAAACACAACTTTCTACTCAGATCAATGCTAAAAAAATGACACTCGTAAAAGACAATGACATTGTGAAAATTCCATATCGACACCCCAACCATAAAAACAGATATTCTAAATAGTGGAAAATGTCGAAAGATAGCGGTACCAATGTGATCAAATCTCCCAATGATAGATCAGTATGGAATGCCAACCATCCACAACAAATCAATTTGGGATGGATTGATTGATCCACATATCAGAAGTTGTGCTCAACTCTTAGTAGTTCGTATCGACACGTTTCATCAACTGTGACACCATAAAAGATGATGCAGAAACATTATAAGGCTTTGAGGACAAAGCCTTTCTAAGGGAGTGGCAATGTAACAAACTTAAATAATAACAACAATATATATAAATATATATATATGAATTATTAATATTAATACATATTGATATTCATAATTAATAATTAATAAATAGTTATTAGTCAACTATTCTAAAATGACACATCCTTTTATGGATAGTATACAAAGTTCCTTTACAATTAATATATATATGGCACTCACTTTATAATATATCATCATATCTATTCTATCATCAATTTATATATTATTATGGATTATTTAATATTCCAAGTCTTTTGGTAATATTATTTGTGTAAGCGAACAATTATTCACTTCAAAAACTAATTTCCTAGTGAGTCCCAATGGAACTTGTTCGAGTACATAAGGTACTCCCAAAAGACCGAACACCTTGAGCAACCACTTCACACAAATAGATCACAGATCAACACATCAATGTTTGTCACATGGTTAAAACCCTCGAGAGGGAAACAGTCCATGGCCCCAGCCAAATAGTTACTTGGAGCAATTTATTATGCAAAATAAAGAAAGTTGCATGAGCTTCTCATAATCGATCAACTAGCCAAGGACCCTCTATGCTCTTTAAATAGAGATCATAGAAAAATCAGGTGTTAAGCCACAGATCAATGGTAGGTATGATCTAAGAGAAGTTGAACCGTCGGATCACTCTATGTCTAGAACATATCGTGACCATCGGATTAGAATATTTACAGATGCATACTAATGCATACTAAAGAAACACACTTTTACCTAATGGATATATTACACAAGTTGATCTTAACTAACTCCTAAGTGTCTAAATATCCTAACATCCCCCCTTAAGAACAACTTGGGATAGGATTGAAGCATTTACAAAAGTGACACTATTAGGAGAAGGAAGGAGGCATTAGAGCCTATCCCCCCCTTAAGGACACATTCCTAAACTCCTAACATAGACTGAAGTTTAAAAAACTTCGCTTCTGTAAGAGACTTGGTGAAGATGTCGGCAACTTGATTATCTGTAGGGAAATAGAGAACTTCAATAACACTATCATGGACAAGATTTCTGATGAAGTGCATGTGTAGCTTAATGTGTTTGCTGTGCTGATGTAGAATTGGATCTTTGGCAAGCTTGATGGCACTTTGATTGTCACACCAAAGTGGAGTAGGCTGCTGCTCCTCGAATCCAAACTATGAAAGGATTTGTCAAAGCCATAAAGCTTCCTGATTGGCACTAACTGCGGCTCAATATTCTGCTTCTGCTGAAGAAATAGAAAGACCTTGTTGTTTCTTGCAAGCCCAAGTGACAGGTCTAGCTCCTAGACTGAAAACATAACCTACAGTAGACGTTTGATCATCAGGATCGCCGGCCCAATCTGAATCAGTGAAACCAACCAACAAAGGTTTCCCCCCTATACTGTAATGAATCCCAAACTGAATTGTACCTCAAATATATTGAAGTATTCTTTTTGCTGCTTTCCAATGACTTTCATGAGGAGTTTGCATATAACGAGCAACACGAACAACGACAAAGGAAAGGTCAGGACAAGAATGAGTCAAGTATAAAAGACTACCAACAAGCTGACGATACAAGGTGGCATCTACTTCAGGGGAAGTACAAGTGGCAGAAAGTTTGACTCCAGACTAGATGGGAGAAGGGGTTGGTTTACAATCTTCCATGTGGAAGCGACGAAGAAGGTCACAAGCATACTTAGATTGGGAAAGAAAGATTCCTTCTTTGGTTTGCAAGACTTGGAGACCAAGAAAATAATGCAAATGTCCTAAGTCTGACATTTCAAAATTTTGCTTAAGACTGGATTTCACATGGGTTATAAGTTTAGGGTCACTACCAGTAAGGATAAGATCATCAACATAAAGAACAAGTATGATGAGATGGTTTCCTACTTTCTTGGTATAGACATTGGGGTCAGAATGGCATCTAGAAAAATTAGTGTCAAGGAGAAACCTATCCATTTTGGTATACCAAGCTCTAGGAGCTTCCTTAAGGCCATATAAGGATTTCTTAAGGAGATAAACAAGGCTAGAGTTATTCTGAACATATCCAAGAGGTTCTTCCATGTAAATTTTCTCATGTAAATCACCATGTAAGAAGGCAGACTTTACATCCATTTGATGGAATTCCTAGGTATGTAAGGCTGCAAGGGAAAGAACAAGGTGGATGGAGTTCATTTTTTCTACAGGGGCAAAAGTTTCATTGTAGTTAATCCCTTCAACTTGGGAAAAACCTTTGGCAACTAACCTTGCCTTAAGTCTTTCAACACTTCCATCTAATGCATACTTAGTTCTATAGACCCATTTACATCTGACAAGTTTTCTTCCTTTTGGAAGAGGAACAAGATCCCAAGTATCGTTCTCCATTAAGGAACGATATTCTTCATCCATAGATGCATCCCAATCTGGATTTCCTGAAGCTTCTGCAAAAGTTTCTAGATCATGATTCTCTGAAACTTGAGCCAAAAGAGAAGAGGCTCGCTGAAACTGAGAACGTGTTCGACCTTGATCTCTAGGATTACCGGCAAGATCACCAGCAGCTTCACATGTTGACCGGACCCATCGAGGAAGTATTGGTGCTAGTGCAATTTGAGGAACATGAGCAGGCTGAGGTGGATTTTCATCCTCACTGTCATCATCAAAAACTGGAGTTGGAAACCTGTCAAGGAAGTTGGAACAAGAAGAAGAAGTCATAATCGCCAAATCAGGCTCGCAGGCCAAAGATGTCACACCTGCCAAGTTAGGCTCGTAGGCCAAGAGATTTTCATCAAATTTCACATCTTTTCTAATGATTATATCATGTGAATGGGGTTGAAGAAGTCTATAACCTTTTACATCTTCAGAATATCCAACAAATATGCACTTTTCACTTTTAGGCTGCAATGCTTTCTGTTTTTCATCTGGAATGTGAGCCCATGCTTCACAACCAAACACACGAAAGTGATTTACATCTAGTTTAATTTTACTCCATGCTTCTTCCAGTTTTTTACCTTGTAAAACTTTAGTGGGTGTGCGATTAACTATGTAATTTGCACAATTTATGGCCTCAGCCCAATATTGAAGACTTAGTCCCTTAGATTGGATCATACAATTAGCCATTTCTTTTAAAGTGTGGTTCTTCCATTCAGCTACACCATTTTGTTGTGGTGTATATGGAACAGTGTGTTGTTGTTGCATTCCTTGTTTAGTGCAGAAAGTAGTGAACTTGTTGTTAACATATTCTCCTCCATTTTCAGATCTTAACTTAATAATTTGATGACTAGATTGTTTTTCAACAAGGGACTTGTAGGCCAAGAACATGTTAAATACTTCGCTCTTAAGTTTTAGGAAGTAAACCCAAGTGCATCTGGAGTAGTCATCAATGAAAGTGAAAAAATATTTGAAACCAGAAAAGGAAGCAGATGGAAGAGGACCACAAGTCACTATGCATAAGCTCCAAAGGAACTGAGGCATGCCAAGAGGCATGTTTGCCAAAACTGTCCCGATGATGTTTTCTAAGTACACAACCGGAACAAACACCATCCTTGCAAGATACCATTGGAAGACTAGTCACCATATTGTCTTTACATAGTTGTTGCAATGAGCGATAATTTAAGTGACCAAATCGCTCATGCCAAAGTTTGCTCAAGTTATCACTATGAGCAACAAAAACTGAAGGAAAAGAGGATGACCCAAAGTTGTTAAATTTGTACAACCTAGTAATATCATCAACAGTTCTAGTAGCAAGGACATTTTGAGGATTTTTAAAATCCTTGATTACAACTTGGTGAGGTGTAAACATCACAGTTTTACCTTCACTTGAATGAGTAATTTGATAGACTGATAACAAACTGCAGGAAATTTTTGGAACACATAGTACATCACTGAAATGACTATTTTCTACTTGAACTGTTTCAGATCCTACAACGCTTGGAGATATATCATCACCAACAGATATTTGTTTGGTGTTACATTCATGCATAGTAGAAAATATGGCTTGATCCTTAGCCATATGATACGATGCTCCAGAATCAATGAGCCATTCATTTGAAGTAGAAGAAGAAGATGCAGTATAAGAGTAACTAGAAGCACAAAGTGCATATCCATGAGATTTAGATTCTAAAGACGGATATATGCTGATGTGGTGCTTCTTCATTGCTGCTTCCAAGGCTGCCATCTTCTTAAAACACTTAGATTCATCATGATTATCTTTCCCACAAAAATTGCAATGACGCTCAGTATTATTTCCTTTTTGCTTGGATCCTTTGTCATTTTTTAAAGAAGGAGCTGACTGAGAGGGTTTGGGACCCTTGTTGTTTGGCTTATTATTACGAAAATTTTGTTTCTTGGGAGGCTTGGACTTTTCTTTCTATTGGGACAATAAGGATTTTCCAGATGTATCTGCATTGTTAATTATTCCAAGATGAATGAGCTTGTCTTGCTCTCTAATTAAGGAATCACAAAAGGATTCAAGACTAGGCTCTTGATATCTAGCTGTAGTCAAGGATTCTTTCATGGAGTAGAAAGTAGATACAAAATTAGAATATACAGGTCCAAGTTTGGAAAGAATATGATAAATACGTTGTTTGTCTTCTTTCTTAATATTGCATTCTGAACATAAGAGTCTAAGAGTTTTATACTTAGATAAATAGTCTTGAATGCATGAAAAATCATTTGGATTCAAGAAAATCAACTCATTCTCGAGTTGATGACCCTGAATTTCATTGTGTTTACCAAACACAGATTCCAACTTTTCCCAAGCTTTATCAGGTTCATCAATTCCAGATATGTGGAATCGCAAATCAGTAGAGATTGGCATCCCAATCAATCCACGAGCTTCATCACATCTATTTTCCCATTTAATTTTCTTATCATCATCAGTGGATTCTGTTTCTTTCCCTGAAGTTATTCTGAAAAGTCCCCTACTTCGTAGAACATCCTCCATACGAGATTTCCATGAGAAATAATTAGAACTTGTAAGTATAATATCACAAGGGGCAGCCATACTATAAAATAATGGCTGAAAAAATAGAAACTAACTATCTAGTTGCAAAGAGCTCGAAAAAATATGCGGTTTTAAAAAAAACAGCACTGAAAACTGATTTTGGATGATGAAGTTATGCTTGATCAAAGAAAATATTTAAGATGTCTCCAATAGTGATGTGGCAGATATTAACTTGACCAACTAAAAAAAAGAACCCCCCTCTTCCCAAGATCAACCTTTCACAATCACTTTACAATAAAGTTGCTTTGAGGTGAATCACTTTTATAGAATAAGCGAAGTTCACTTTTACAATAATGTTACTTTTAAATAGTGCGGCAATAAATTAAAAGACTTCAGTGACTCACTTTTTATTTTATTTTATTTATGTGAGATGCACTTTTACAATAAAGTAACTTGAAAATAGAAATTGCATGCACTAAAAAGTAGCTTAATAAGACTTGAACTCAAGACCTATTAAGGAATAAAACAACTTTGGACCAAGTAAGCTAAGTTTAAAAGTTACGTAAAAAAATTGAAAGAGAAAAGGGTTTTTTTTTTTTTTAAACTCTTCTCTTTCGTTCTTCATGCTTGCCTTTTTTTCTTACAAATCACAAAAAAAAACGAAAAACACAAACAAACAAAACTTTTTCCACACAATGGGGTTAGATCTTGGTTATCTTACCCGGAAAGTGTACATTTTCAAGTTTTCTCGTTGTTTTTTATTTGCCATGATTGCACAAGGTGCATGGCAAAGAGCATAAGTAGCCGAGAAGACAAGAAAAAAACTTTCCCTTACTGTTTCTGATTCGTTGCGATCGCACAAGGTGCACGACAAAAAGAATACGCAATCAGGGAAGGCAACAGTCTGATACTAAAACAAAAAAGATCTAATAATAAAACTAATAAGATATGAGAGATTTAAAAAAAACAAATCCGTCACTGTAACATTATACCTTCAGATTTGTCAAAATGGGTGTAGCCGGAACAAACAGAAACAATTTTTGATGAAATGAAAACTGTTTTCCAATGGAAATGGCACTCCGGACACAATGGAACAACTCCCACAAGCCAAAAATACACAGAAAATCCAAAACCAGAAACCCTTTCAAAGTTTCGGCAACATCGGTTCCAGATCTAGATCAAAACCGAAAGCGGCTCCTCATAAAAGTTCTGATACCATGTTCGGGTACACAGTGTACTCCTAAAAGACCGAACACCTTGAGTAACTACATCACACAAATAGATCACAGATCAACACACCGATGTTTATCACATGGTTAAAACCCTTCAGAGGGAAACAGTCCATGGCCCCAGCCAAATAACTACTTGGAGCAATTTATTATACAAAAGAAATAAAGTTGCATGAGCTTATCATACTCGATCAACTAGCCAAGGACCCTCTATGATTTTTAAATAGAGATCATAGACCAATCGGGTGTTAAGCCACAGATCAATGGTAGGTATTGTTATAGCGGATTTCACCACTCTAGGTGAATCACACTTTGTATGGCCTTCCCCTGTCCCGCTGTAGACTCCTTAGACCCTATGGACCACTTTTTGTCCTTTGATGTTTCCTTGATCATCCCTAAAAACATATGAAAAATGATATACGCAACTTTTAAACCTATAAGTGCCTACATACGCGAGTTTGACCACTAAAACCGCGTACATCAGGATGTGTGCATAATCCAAATCCTTTTGGAGTTTTCCTTGACATGGATCTGACTAATTCGACTCCTGGCCTTCCCTATGCCTTGAGATCGCTCGGATTCATCCTTTCATTATCCCTTTGAAAAGCTATATAAGGAACCCCTTGGTACATTGAAGGCATAAGAGAGAATTGAGAGCAAAGAAACTATAGTCCATTGTTGCCGAAACTT
>LPNX010067174.1:37431-60191 GCA_001517045.1 Pseudotsuga menziesii
AACAAGTGTGAGCACCAACTCATTGTTTTGTTGATACCAATTAAACACGAATACCAATCCCTTGTAAGCACCAATTTGTTGTTTTACATGCACCAACTTGTGAGGACACCAATCCTCTTATGAGCACCAACTTATATCATCAAGCACCGACTTGTGCAGTCTGACACCCACATGAATTACTAGGAACCAACATGTGGAAGAAACCAATCTTTTGTCCTCTCTGTGTCCTATTGCCTAGACATAGATTTGTTGCAAACCACAATCAAAATACGAGTTTGCGCTTTCTTCTATGTTTCCTATGTTCTACGCAAACTGCTCTTCAAATTTCCAACTCTTTCTATGTAATTATTCATTTTAGCTATTTTTTTTAAATGTGGTTCATTTTTTTTTGTTAGAGATTTTTTTCACTGAAAATACTAACATCTGTTATTCAAACTAAATCAACATATGACCATCTTACATCATGAAACATAACAAGTATTACATAGTTCACTGCCTGTAAACACTACAGTAGATGCCATAACAAAACCCTATTTCGATTTATCAAACTAGAGACATTAAATCATTGATCTTCTAATTAGCATAGATTGTGTAATTGTTCTATTCACCTGATTTCAATATAAAACTAATTTTGTAACTAGTAGCCTACTACCACTCTTAGATGGGTATATTGTGTAATTATTCTATTCACATAATTTCAATATAAAATTAATTTTCTAGTAAGTACCAATGGAACTTTCGTGTTAGATGAGATAGGTTGTGTGTTTGTTCTATTCACCTAATTTTAATATAAAACTTATTTCCTAGTGAGTACCAATGAGAATTATCTACTACACTTCTTAGATGGGTAGATTGTGTGGTTGTTTTATTTACCTAATTTTATTAAAAAAACTAATTTCTCAGTACCAATGGAACTGGCCTAACACAAGTCTTAGATGGGGTAGATTGTATAGTTGTTCTATTTACTTAATTTTAATATAAAAGTAATTTCCTAGTGAGTCTCAATGAAACTTGCATGCTACAACTCTTAACTCTTAGATAAGTAATGAGTACCAATTAAGTATCATCAAACATGAATGTATAACAAATAAGCTAAAAACTTAATTGAGAAAACCAACATTCAAAACACACTAGGCTCGTTATTATTGGACAATAAACAAATACAAGCTCTTTGATTCATTGTCAAGCTTTACCTCAAATTCTAAGAAACACTTCCTTCACTCTCACGAAAAAAACCCTTTCTCATTATGGAGAACTTTCAATATGAAAAGAATTTCATGTTTATTTATTTTATCTTTTATTACATTTAAAAAGGGTCCCATGTTTTTTCTTACTACATTTAAAAAGGGTCTCATGTTTTTTTTTCTTTTATTTATTTAACGCTTGCATTCTCGTGACCTCCATTGGAGGGTGAATAAAATACAAATTGTATTATTCCATTATCATTAAATAATAGAGTGATAGTAGTCATTCAAATCACCATTATGTTTTTTGTCTTGTCTTTAACCATTTAAGCATAACCTTTCCCTATCTTTAGTGGAGCTAGAGCTAAAGCCGTTATTCTTTGGATCCAAATTCGAATTATGGCTCTTCATTCAAAAAAATTGGTCCTCAAAAGATTCAAGAAGAGATATTTAGGAACCTATTTTCAATCTTATTTCTGTCATATCATTTCTCCATCTTGGATCCCAAGTGATATTGATATGGTTAATATGTTAATGTAACCATTCATTAATATATGAACCATGTATCATAAACAATTTCTAATATAAAGAACATTACACAAAGAATATATATATATATATATATATATATATATATATAATCTTCTTATTATAAATAATATTGGGAGACACCAATTTCCAAAACAAGTGTGAACACCAACTCATTGTTTTGCTGATACCAATCAAATAGGAACACCAATCTCTTGCAAGCATCAATTTGTTGTTTTACATTTTGGCCGTCTTTCCAAATCCAATGCATGTACGAAGCAACTATTGGTATGTTTTCATCGAGGTTACTTGTGGCTGGACACTAAGGTACCATTCACTGTGGAGTTGATTTCATAGATAACTGGGTTTCCAATGAAGGGGCTGAATCTGTCGCAAGACTTTCATGGTAAGGATAATGACAAGTGGTTAGCTGCTAAGATGAAGAAGAAATATGGAGTGGACCGCGAAAATAGAGCCTATGTTGTCAATACAATAAATGATCACACAGTTTAAGTTGTAGCCAAGATCTTGGCTATCAAAGTAGTAAGGAAAAACTGCGCAAATCAATGCACATCTGGAGTGATTGCATGCGCAGAGCTGTGTATAGAGGGGGTGCAAATGAATTGGTCGTTGTTTTTGCTAAACCAGTTAACAGAGGACGTGATGCTTTTCCAAGAAGGTAAGTGGGCCTTCAATTGCTCTTAGTTGTTAATACTGATTGCATTGGTTGGATGGACGGAGCCGCAAAATTATCATGGCATGGAGGTTGAAGTCGCTCAGATATGTAAGGGAGCGAGATATCAAAATTTGTGGTATATCAATAGGAATAAGCGATTGATTGACTGCGCAATACAGTTTTATCTGTATTGGGATGTGCTACAGATTGCAGTAGAAAAGGTTCCGCACCTTTTTGAGGAGGCAGTAGCGAGGTATTGATGGATGCCAAGGTTCGTGATGGGTCTGCATGCAATTCACATCCAAGCACGTTAGGACAAAGAAAAACAGTGGTTGGCCACGTAGTATTAGTTAACCGATGAGGAACTTAACATTATAGGCAATGATTGGCCCGCCGAGTTGAGAGTCCCGGTAAGTAGCGACGAACTGTCAGATACTAATGCAGGTTCCCCATTGGATTCCTGGTAGACCACACGCAAGAACCGCAAAGCGAGCACGAATCATAGGCAGAGTCATCCAAGACTCCGACAGACTCTGAAATGGAGAGGTAGTCCGAGGAAGGTAGAATGAAGCAAATGTTCGAGCAGGGTGAATCTAGCATTACCCCAACGATGAAAGGGGACCAGGTGACACACATTCTCACAATGATCACCATAGGGACCACTGTGAGTGAGGCCCAGTTAAAACAACACTCGACATAAGTTTTTGAGGAGGTAAAGAATCAATTACAATCTTTGATCAACACAATTTTAGAAAAGGTGCTAGAAGCAAATGTGTTGCAGAGAAATAGATAATTGAGCACAGGAAAGCGGGTCAGAATTGTACAGATTCCACTGCGAGCATTGGAGACAAACAACGAGGATTTTGATGTGACACTACACCAGTTTCATACAATTTCTCTTGATGTTAATGAATTGTCAACCCACACTCTGGTGCGGTTGCAAAAAGTTGCGAGTCAAGAGATTGCTGACAGAGAAGAAATCATTGGTGACCATTTGGTGAAGTCATAGGAGCAATAGGTGATGGCGAAGGAAGAAATAGAGCAGCTCAAGAAGGCACTAGATGCCATGATTGTGGAAAAAGCGTAGATATGGAATGATAAGGTACGACTAGAAAAGAAATCACATTCTCCTGTCAAGAAATCCTTGACACCATAGAGGAAATGTTCATGGAAGCTAAAATTTTGCGATTAGGACAAGTTATCGCAAATTTGAGAAGAGACAACAAAGAACTGTAGGCATAAGCAATTCTAGGCACGCCTCCAGAACAAGTTTCAACGCGCAAGGGAATGATTGAAGATGTGGAAACACAACTGGAAGAGAGCAAGAAGGTAGCTAAGACAATCACAGATGAAACCACACAAATTTCGATAAGCATGGTTCAAGATGAACACCTGCAGAAGTTGAGCTCAAAGTTAGATGAAGCTAAGGTAAAAATAACAATGATGAGGGCGTCACTCAAAGCGATTCCCCCTGTAGTGCAGGTGACTAAGGTGGAAGAATTAAAAGTGCCACAATAGAGAGAAACCAAAGAAAGAGAGCTCCAATGATTGTCGCACAACTCAACTAGATGGATTCTAGGATGTTGGCAAGCAACTCACACTTAAAGCAGTTAATGCTCTTCAGGCTATGTAGAGTAGTCGTAAGGAACTAAATACAAAAGTTGTTGAGCATTCAAGAGAGAAGGATGCAGAAGAATGCGCAACAATCAGCAAAAAAGGCAAAGGCTGTAGTTGATGAAGTTAAACAACAGTATGAATATTTCAAGATCAATATCAATGAGTACACAATATCCAGCTAATGTGGCTCGAGGACGAGACACAAGTTTGTGTTGGTTCCTGTTAGAAGGTGATATGGATGCGCATTGTGAGAATGTCAAAAATAGTGTGCAAGGGGGAGGAGCCGGCAAGAGTCGATTTGGTCATAGTTTTGTACTTTTTGGTCCAAGTTAATTAGAAAATAGTTACAAGTGGACCATTTTGTAAAGGCGCAAGACTATATCTAGAGTTAGAAGTGTGATAGGATCATCATCATGATATTGGGGAACTTTGTATTAGACTATCGTTTTGAGCATATGCAAAAGATCGATCTTTGTATCTGCTATTTTGGTTCTATTTTGCAAATCTGAGAATGTATTTTGGGAACCTATTTGATGTGTAGAAGTAATATGACATGTGCAGATGATGTCGGAAATTATTTGTCTTGTGTTTTGCTAGTTTTTTTGTTTTAATGATGTGATCCAAATGATAAATTCTCGTGATATGGTTTATACTCTTGAATGATGCGATGCCTCTTTATACTGAATGATTTAAGGTTTGTCGATCTCTTTTGCGATGATTAAATCTAATATGAATGGTTCTTGATGCAATCAAATATGAGTAATTAATGTTCAAAACCTCACCTAAATTAGTGGTTAAGTACTGCGAAATATAGAGAATAGGTGCGCAAATCCTCCTCCTTACTGTAGAAATGTGGTTCCTGTAGCTCTCCCTTGAACATATCGTGTGAGACTTCATCTTCTTCGCAGGCGTTGCTGGACAGGGTAAAATCTGTCTGGACCGGTGCTCAGTGAGATCATAGTGAAAAGGGGTGTCGACAGTTTGTGGACCCCTGTCGACAGATATGTGTCAAGAAGACTTGAACACATATTCTCTATATACTTCTTTAAACAAGATGCTTGTGCACATAATTTCTATGTACTTCTTCAAATTGGATTTAAGACTTCAATTCCATTACCAAGTTCAACAATCTCGCTCATTTATAACACCAAGCTCAACAAACTCCCCCTTTTTCATTGATGTCAACACCAAATAAAGCTAAGGTCCCTTTGAATGCTAGTTCTTCATTGAAGTCTTTGTATTGCACAATCTTCTTTGGATATTTACTTGCTACTTTATCCCCAATTTATATCAATGAAAAAGGAATATTCAATGATCTGCAAACCTATAATACCACAGTGTGTCCTCCCCCTGCATAGTTGCAAGTTCTCCCCTTGAATTTACGCTTATGTTCGTATATTTTGTTGCTCCTTTATGGTAAACTCATTTTCTTTGTGCAACTTCCATAATGTGTTGAACTCATATTTGTCCCTTAGTCATCACATTGTTTCAGTTTCTCCCTCGGAGTCATGTTTATTTTCCCTTTCAGATCACATTGTTCTCCATGTTTTCACTTTTTGCTGACATATTCAAGATTTGTAATGAATTGATGTGATCAGACGGATCTACCACTTCATGCAACATTTCATATGACACGAGATAGCATAATTAATCCTTTAACCAGATAGAGAAGATGCCATCAAATCATTCATACAGAGCAATCAATTCAATCTTCGTTTTTTTTCCTTCTTCTGAGAAGTGAATTAACTATTTACGATGAATATCTATCCATGATTTTTACCAAATTTAGTAGATGCATTTGAAATCCATTAAGATTATCCAACTGATGTTCCTTGTGATCAATTATCCCATACACATTTGTTTTTTTTTCCAACCATTCTTCAAAATGTTAGTCAGTTACATGTCCTTGTGTTGTCAATATGCTTGAGCAACAAAAACAAGTTGAATATTCTACAAGCAGTCTTTTTGCTGCTTTTCAGGTGCAAAGGACATAATTCAACAAACTGAAGAATGACCTGGAGAAATGGGAATCAAATGTCAAAGAGGTAGATGTAAAACAGTGGTACCCAGCATATGCAACCCAGACTAGCTTATGGGCATCAACAAATTTCCACATTAGGGATCCAAGAACAGGTGCAACCCACACCAGCTTATGCGATTTGAATCTTTCCACACAAGGGATCAGAACAGGGGAGCCGGATTGATGGTGGTTTGAAAATTGATCCAAGAACAGGGAAGCGGGATATGTTGTGGTTTGAAAATTCTCATGCTGGTGGACAAACATTAATGCAGGAATTTACGTCTTCGGCAGCGGGTGATGGCAGATGATGGGTGATGGGGGTTAAATGAAATGGACAGAGCAGCCGAAAGACAAAAAGTTTTAAAAAAATTATGTCAATGGACGACTCCTTGGACCTGAAGGGACCCACCCCAGCTGGCTTATTCAACATGAACGCACATGATGGATAAGCTTGGGGTATTCAGTTGATCCAGCCACAAACTATATGAGTCTACTATTTATCATTAGTTAAAACTTATATATAAGAAGTCTCAATGTAATTGTAAATGTTTTCTTATATTAATTTACAGGTTTCCTTAATCAAGATCAAAATGGGTGTGTCTCTATTTTAGTGAGGCTCTCAGCAATGGTTCTTTGATATGTGGCTTTCAAAATGGGTGTGTTTCTATTTTAGTGAGGCTCTCAACAATGGCTCTTTGATATGTGGTTTTCTTAGTGATTCGCTAATGGGTCAAATTTGAATCCATAAAGTCTGTTTCACTGCACGATAATAAATTAAAGATAAAAAAACACTGCAACTAGAGAGTGATGCAAGTAGAGAGAGAGAAAAATCCATTGTTGACATTGCTTATATCATACATTATGATTCATTTATGATGTTGTGTTCCATTTCTTCTAGACAACTATATACATATGGTCATAATAAAAAAAGGTTTACTGTTCAATCTATTCATGTTAATGGCCACTGGTTATCATATTCAAAGAATTCGTTTATTTCAAGGGTAATGCATTATAATTTATTAGCCAAGTGACATGCTAATTTTCAGAGTTCAAAAACCTTTCTTATATAACATCTATAATAATTCCTAAACAAAAACATTTAAATCAAGATAAATGTAACCCTAAAATCTCTAAGAAAGAAATGCTTCAAACCCGCCATTAAACTACCTTTAAAAAACATTAAAATCCTTTCAAAAAGAGTTATTTAGACAGTAGTACGACTTCCAAAACATAAATGTAAATTCAATCAGGAGTGTGGTTTCAAACCCATGAAACCCAAAAATTCAATCATATTAAATGTCAGTGTTATAATTATTACTAGCATACCTCCAAAACAGGGGAAATGAAATACCCAAGAAAACTTAATGAAACATCTAAGAAAACTCAAATATGTTGCAAACTGAGAGAAAGTTGTGTGTATGTACATAATATAATTTTATGTGTTGAAATCAAGTCTAACTAATTTATGTAGTTGATGAAATTGAAAGGAAAACTCTATTGCAAGTACCAATAAGCAATAAATAAAAACCCATGTAAAGAATGGAAAGTAAAATGAAATGTACATTAATTTGTCATACGAGAAAGTATACATATGTGACTAAAACAATAAAAGGCTAGGTAGTGATCAAGTTTGACATTAATTATATTGGAAATCAACATTGGTATTTTCAGTTGGTAGGGGGAGTTTAGGGATTGAAGGTTGCAATTTTAAGTGCGAAAGGGACAAAAAATGAAGTCCAGTGCCTCTTCCTTTGGCTGCTCCATATTCATGATCCACTAAACATGCTTAACGTTTCTTGTGGTGATTGCCCCACATGTTTTGGTTGTATAAATTACGGTCAAACTATATCATGTTCACATCATACACAATAAGAAATATAAATTCAACATTACAATATTTAATGAGATAGGTATAAGTTAAAGGAGTGGTTGTTGGTTCCACCAACTCCTCGTCATGTGGCAACTCCAAAAACCTCAAGAGAAGGACCTCGCTAGGGAAGAATTCCGGACCTGCCTTATGCCCTTCTTTGAACTGGTCAGAATGAGAAATATGTGGTATGCTGGGGAGTAGCATTTGCTTACAAACTTTTTCAGTTCGGATGGTAATTTGGCTTTCATTCGCTTGCAGGGTGCACCCTGTGGTAAAATTAGAAGGTTCTGTGTAATCATTAAGATGAGTGGTCTTGTCAGTTTTTTCAGAAACTTTATGCATCTTAGTCCTATACAGAATGCTATTGGAAGGGCTTTTAGGGTGACTATTTGTCAGGTTTATGTGGGAAGGGCTACATAAAGGATGCGGTTTCGGCCTAGTTTGAAGAATTCCGATTGTAAATATCTTTTGCTGATAATATATTGAACGACTCCTTACATACAAAAAAAAGGAGTAGTTTTTTTGGATTTTTTTTTGCCGGAATACAATAATATTTTTTTGGTTGAAATTTAAATTTTGAAGTTCTTAAATTTTGTTTTTTGAATGTGTAAATAGATTCAACACTCAAAACCTATGTGACACTCACATTATGAAATTTCCATAAGTGGTATCAATGATTCTAAGAATTTTTCAATATTTCCAATGATATTCTAAACAATCTGAGCCCACTTCATTGTAATGATGACAACCTCGCTACATAATTTGGTGCAGCCTTGGCTCAACTTTAGTCACTTGGAACCTTGTACTAATACTCAATTGCTACTGACACGAAATGGGAAATCCACAGTTTTTGTATAGCTCAACTCAATAATATTCCTGTCAAAATTAATCTTTTCGTATCAACTATTTCAAAAATAATATTTTTTGTACCAAGTTGTAAATAATAAAACGACATATAATTGCTACACATGAAAATCTCATATACACCAAAAGCGGGTCTTTTACCAAATTATAAATAATAAAGCTACATATAATTGCTACACATGAAAATTTCATATACATGAAATGGGGTCTTGCTGTCAATGAGCTTGACACAATGGCACCCTCTTTGCTGCATGTGCAAACCCTATAAGATGCCTAAGGGTTTAGCTTACTTCAATAAAATATATATCATTATTAACTTATCTATATATATACATATTTTTTGTTTTATTACTTTTTTATGTTATTATTTATCATAATTTAATTGAAAAACAAACTTTAATGAATCTTATATACGATGTATTATTCTCATTATTAATGTCTAATCATTTATATACAAATAGAATATGATTCTTTTAAAAATATCTAATAGGTTCATCTTTGCCCATATTTTATGTTTCTCCATTATTTATGTAAAAAGAAAAACACATGTATTTTAAACATTTTATCAATTTCAAAATTATTTCTAAATTAATAAAAAATAAAAATCCTAAAAAATTCTTTTAAAAATTTCTAATACATTCATCTTTCCCCACATTTTATGGTTCATTGTTTAGGTTAAGAAATGAACACACATGTATTTTAAATATTTTATCAATTTCAAAATTATTTTTAAATTAATAAAAATTAAAATTCCTATAACATTTAACCTCTATCTATACAAACACATACATATCATATCCGTTACAATTATAAAAAACGATTTCCCTAATCTTAACATAAATCATTAATGTCTAAGGAATATTGTGGTGGAATGCCACGTCAGCGGCGACTTGAGAGACACATAATCGTCCGCGTTCCATCAACCATTCGCCTAAATTATTGTTATTATTAATTTAATAAAGTGATTAAGATAATGTGAATAATTTATTATTATTATTAATTTAATAAAGTGATTAAGATAATCATGGATTGGTGTTAGAAATTTAATATTTTGAATTTCATATTATGTTTTATCCATCTTTGGCTCCTTCTTTTACTATGCTTGTACATCTTTAGTTACCATCTATGTTTGCTCAAATAATTTTGATTTGAAATTATAAAAATCAAGTTCTCTATGGGAAGAAATTTTAATTTAGCATGGATTTATATTGGTATGAAAAAACTGAAAAGACCATGGGCAGAAGTTCTCTTCCCCTGAACTTTAGGGTTATTGTCCCATTACATTGCATTTGTCAAATGCATAGTCAGTAAGCCACAAACAAACCATCATTAAAGAAATACATGACATAATAGTTATTTAATGTTGAGATGGATGATATTCATTAATTAATATAAGTTGTAGCACATAGGAAAATTTGATGTTAGTTGTGTCCTATACAATGTTTAATCTTCGAACTGTTGCTTTCCATATATTTTGACAACAAAATATTCATTAATTAATATACATGGCAACAGGCACAGAGTAAAATTCAATGCTAATTGTGTCCTTTCCAACGCTTACTCTTCCACCTGTTGTTTTTCATATATTTTGACAACCAAAGTATTCAAACAAGCAAAAAATAACGTCCGGCAAATCTCTGTTGTGGCTACAATTTGGAAATTAATGAGTTGGGTTTGAGTTGCTTCCTAATCTAGGGATTTTATAATAAAAAACCTGAAAGAAGAAATTCATAACATTTGGCAGTCCCGAGGCTAGGCGTCTGTAATTCAATATGATTTCGATTTAGAAGTTTAGAATGTGTTGGTTTTACTTTAACCAGCTCAAAAAATCATAAAAATTGTACCCATGGACTCTATTTTCGTAATGGGTAGGATATTCCATCATTTTGTAGAGCTTAACACATCATGAATATGCTTTCTCTGTTCTCTGGGGTGATTTGCAGTTTTCTCATCAATTTTGTGTAGTTACATCAATTCACTCTGAATTTGTAGTGGCGTTATTTATGATTTTGCAGTGGGTTTATTATCCTTCCTTCTCCACGAACATAGTAACTACTAACATCTACGGTATTTTCAACCAATGGATTTCCAGAACTTTCCATAAAGTTATTGCTAGTAAAACTGGCATTTCACATACAATTCTAAGCTGGGCCTCTGGACAGGATTCTTGGAGCTATTTGCAAGAAAGTCTAAGGGAATGCATGCTATCAGAGGCAAAAGGTAAAATGTTGGTATATTTGATTCGTTTTCCACTCATAAGGACACATTTTTTAGGGGATTTGACATTCAATATGATTTCGTTCGGCATGAAGTAATGCAGACGGTGTTTCCCAGGTAATTTTTTACTCATTAAGCAATTTGTTTAATTTCCTCCTAGAAAGCTCATAATGTCGAATTTGCATTTAAATGTGAGTATTCTGAGCGATATTCCATGAGATTGAAGGTGTTTGAAGGAACATAACCATAAATTTAGCGTTTTACGGTGAAGTTGATTTTATTTAACGAATGTGAAGGCATCCTATTTGATTGATTAATCTCATCTCTTCGGTAACACAGTGTGATTTCTGCGGTGAAATTAGGTCAACAGTGTATTGTAGAGTAGATGCTAACTGTCTGTGTTTATCGTGGGACGAGCACATCCATGGCACCAATGCCCTCTCAAAACGATATCTTCGCACCTTTCTATATGATGGATGCAGCGTCAAGCCCGCAACATTCAGTTGTAATAACCACAAATTGTCCTTCTGTCATAATTGTGATAGGCAAAGCCATTCCAACTCACCGCAGCATAAGAGGAAGTCTATTAACTATTACATGGGTTGCCCATCTACGAAAGAGATTACGGAGCTATTGAGTTGTAAGTTGGATAGACTGGGTGGTGATGATGATAAGTAAGGTCCAGGTGTTCCAGGTATAGGGTGGGGAAATTCATTGGTGGAGAAAAGTTCATTGGAGAATCCTTTTTCCTCCGGTATCGATGCAGGATTTGCACAGAATCTAGGTTCGTGGATGGAACCTTCTGCTTCTTCAATGGTTGATTTGCCATTGTCATCAGAGCGCGATTCCAATGCAAATACAAGGATATTTGATTGAGAGGGTTTCGGTGGTAGCATGGCAGCCATGAAGGTAAGCATTTAAATTTAATCAATGCATTAAAGCATTTAAGGGGTGGACAGGGGGCGACTCCTCAGAGGCCATCGACAGACTAAAGATGGAGGAGGTCATTCCCTTAATAACACTTTCGGTGTAATTAGTTACTACTTTTATATAAGAAATACAAATATAAAGGTAAATGTTTTCTTATTATGTTCCCTACAAGGAATATATATGAATCGATTAGGTCAATTAATTCGACATGCATATTTAAATTTTTTAATTTTCAAATGTTTTTAATATAGTTTGATTAAATTTTATTTTTTAAATTATTTAAATATTTGATTTAACTTAATTTCTATTGGTCTTTTGCAGGTGACGTTTGCTGGGGTTTTTGTGCCCCAAGACTCGGTGGTGTGATGGCGTAAGCAGTAATAATGGCCTAAGCAGTATTGGAAAATGGTTTTCATTTATTCTTTTGAGGAAGAGAATTCCTTACCCGAAGCCCAAGACACACTTCAAGTAACACTGCAGTCCACAATTCACTAGAGTCGATAAACCTTGACTCACACGTGCAGTCCACAGTTCACTGCAGACGATAAACCTTGCAAGACTCACATGTGGCTATTTGTATGCATCTGGGCTCAGCATTATCAATGCGTTACAGCCAGAATCTACCCGTCATCTGTATTGTGGGGGCCAATTTCTCTTTTTAAGCATCATAAATACCTAGACTCTGCTTGATGTCCTCCAAGGCAAGAGAATATTCCCATTTAAAACTGTTTGGTTAACAACTATAATTGATCTTTCTTGGCAATCTGAATTAAGCTTCCTGTCTTATCTGTCCGTTCCCCACAAATCATGCAATTCTCATGAGTTGCATCCCAAACACAAGCACCCACCAGGCTACCAAACCTTTCATTCCTTCCATTAACCAGGTAGGTGCACTGAGATCTATCCCCATGTCCAGGCCTCTTATTAGCTAAAGAAACCGGTAGGCCTCATACACAACAGGTACAATCAGCCAAACTGATGATTTCCAGTGCCACATCAACATCTCGGCTAAGATTTGCACAGATAGTAGCATCAGTTACGGTCCTAACATTGTAGAGAATGAGAGCAAGCAAACCTGTGGTTGGATCACGCCGCTGTATGAAGCAGCCCATGCTAAGCAAGGAATGACAAAACCCACCAGATTCAAAAGAAAATTCCAAAATTTATAACTAAAAGGTATTTTGAAATAAGCAACCTCGCCCTTCTTAGAGCGTGCACAGTTATCAACCATAAGAAGAAAGAAAGTTGCACCGATATTGAAAATACCATCAAGTCCTGTCAAAGAAAGAAGACTAGCCACATTGGATCCTGATAATATTGAAGAAAATGGTAGCTAGAGGGTAGGAATGACCCCTGTAGCAAGAAGCATCGAGGGAGTGAGTAGCCATAAAGGCCATTTAAGAGGCTGTAAGCCATTTCCTTCAACGTGATTCTCTTTTTTGCTTCCTTTTTTCTGGTATAGCTGCTCCCTTTTCTGTCACTACATTGTTTGCAATATTCAATGTACCGTCATCGGTACCATTCTTTGTCACCTTAGCTTCATTTTTGTATGCATCATAGACACTGTTCACTAATGCTTCTGGTACGCACTTCCGACGTTTTCCCTTCCATGTCAATGCTTGAAATGTATTGTTTCTTTTGATAAAACTTTTGCTAAAACTTCTGCCACTGATCTTGGATAATGAATCCAAGAACACTACATTTTTTTTCCTCAAGTAGATCCCAGAATTAATGTGAAGCCTTGACCGAGACAAGAAGGGAATTTGCTCAAATTTTGTACTCCATGCCTGTTCCATTCTTCCTTCTCTCGATCTGGATCAATGATACAGTGTTGTAAAATCATCTCTTGGCACTCAAAATTGGTAAAGGGCTATTTTAGAGTAAATGAATAACACGCATATTTGCAAGTAAATTGCATTAATAAAGGTTGTATGTTCCAGTGGATCTGTAGGCATATTGAGAGTCCAAGATTTTGCCAAATATTGTCTAGATATACTCCAACTGAATGCCAAGCTAAATAAGTGAGAAGTAGAATTAAAATAAATAACTCAACTATTATAACACTTGTAGTTGATTCCCATAGTAAAGAGAAAATATCTTACCACTCAAGGTAAACAAAAATCTCAGTACTATACAACATCTAAAGGCGTCATTTGGAGTGATCAGCATATGGCACTCATTGTTGTAACTACTTCAGTATTAGACATTTTACTGACAAACTCTTTGTTATATGCAGATTACCAGAAATGCAACCATTAATTGAAGCATTTATCGCTAGCTAAAGCTATATTCCAATGCATTTCTCAGCTGATTGCACCTTGTTTCTTACAACCCAGTGTGGATCAGATCAAGATGTGCAACATCTGTGTGTAATGCATATAACTAAACCAAAATGAAAAAGAAGTTGAGATGCATAACGATAAAGCGAAAATTAAAAACAAACTGACATTAAATTAATGTTAAAAATATATATGATATATTAAAATAAACTAGGAGACAATTTTAAGCCCAGGGACTTTGTTTCTTTTTGAGCCCCTCTCAATGCTTAATAAATCTTAAGCGAATATGGATATATGCTAGTACAAATACATCATATCCATCCATTAATATTTGACAAATCTATGGAAAGAAATACGATTACAACAAAAATCAGAGAACAATATGAATAATGTCATATTCATTGGTATACATGCAAAAGATAATCAGAGAATCAAGTTTCAACACATTTCAAAGGAGGTAAATCCATTGACTTACACCACATTATCCTGCTTAACAACAGAATATTTCAAGATTCCAACATAAATTTGAATGAACAAAAGAATTTCCTTTAACCCAACCCTTAATTTTTCAGGCTGAAATATCAAAAGAATATTCATTGTGGTTATATGTTCCACTACAAGGCTTATCAAAACTTGGACTTGAAAAAAACTGCAATAACTTACACTACATTATCTTGCTTAGCAACAGAATATTTCAAGATTCCAAGATAAATTTGAATGAACAAAAGAATTTCCTTTAATCCAACCGTTAATTTTCCAGGCTGAATATTCAAAAGAGTTTTAATTGTGGTTATATGTTCAACGACAGGGCTTAGATCAAAACTTGGACTTAATTAAAAGAAAATTGCAATTAAGCGAGAAGTAAATTTTGAGTAGTTCAAAACTTATTTTTCGCATTTTTTATTGGCAAAGTAATTTCTAAGATTTACACAATCAATCCCCGATGTACGGAAAGTAAAACAAATTAAATCTTATTGCAACAACAATTTAGGTTTTTATTAAACTCAACTTGGCAGCTTCTCTTGTTAAGCGGAGGAAGGTCACAATAAATTTCATTAATTTTCATGATTTTTGAAGTTCACTAGTGATAACAGTGGTTATTATGATGGTTATTATGAATTACTGTTTGCAAAACTGGCAAGATCACATTCCTTTGGTGTTTCGTTTGCACAAAGTAATTTGCATCTAGTTATAATATCGACAAAGACTTGATTTTAATAATTTTAATTTGTAATCATAAGTAATCAAGTAATTTGCATCTAGTTATAATATCATATCTCTTTAGATATCACCAAAGACTTGGTTTTAATAATTTTAATTTGTAATCATATGTGTGATTTCAGCATCAAAAGCGTTTCCTCATGGGAGAGGGCGAAGGCTCCACAACCGAGGAGGTATTACTGTACAACAACCAGAGAGGTATTACTGCACAAGAAATCCAATGGTTTTAATAATTTTAATTTGTAATCATGATGTGTGATTTGAGCATCAAAAGCTTTTTCTTCATGGGAGAGGGCGAAGGCTCCACAACTCATGAGGTATTACTGCACAACAGCCAGAGAGGTGTTACTGCACAAAAAAGCCAAGAAAGCCATGATGCATGAAATTTATAAAGTCTAACCATCTATCTCCATTAATTTATGGTTTTATTGGTTTTAGTTTGAATTTTTCAGTACTTAAATAAAAGGTTGTTTTCAGGATGTTGTTGAATTTTTCTATAACTGTCAACCACTGTGAACAACTGGTTATCTCAAAAATATTTTATTTGTGTGTGCAGAGAGGCATCCATTACATATCTTGAGATTCTGTAATGCTGTATATTATCCAGCATTTCCTCCTTATTCCATGCCCTTTTCAAATTACTCAAACTTAATATTTGATTTCCTGTTGAAAACCTTAATCTTTTTTATCGCTAGTTCAGCATCTTATGGCACTGACCGCACCTTGAGGCAATTACGACCGGTCGCTCTCGTTATGCCCAGACTGCTGAATTAAAGTATGTAACTCCTATTAATTCATTGTAAGTATACAAACTTAAAAACATAAAAATGAAGTTGAAATATTATAATGCATGTGACATAACAATTTAGTGTTTATCTTAATGGAGTATCAATTTGTTTTTTATTTAACAATTTATGTTTTTTTTATGGATTATATTTCAAAAATAATTTAGGTTTTGTTAGGGTATCAATTTGTTTGTCTTATATTAATTTAGTTTATTATAATTGTTGCTTTGGATAGGTATATATCAATCAATTTGTAATCAATTTGTTAGACTTATATTAATAAAATTATTATATATTCAATAAAAATTATAATAAATAATAATTGTTTTAAAAAATGAAATAAAATATTTTACTTTTTTTCAATTTCTATTGATTCTAAATTGTGATTTGTTAAATATAACCTGTTTTGAATTATATTTGTAAAATATAAATTAATTTAAAAAAAAAAAATTCAAGAAAATCTCCTCACACCAAAGTACATTGATTATTGATGTAAAAGTTAATGCATTTGATTATTAATGTGAATGCTAATGCATTTCATTATGATAGCATGCCTTGGAAACAATGCAGAGCTATATTGAAACCACTTGTTTTTCCATGCTACACTTGTCACCTATTCCGTGAATCTTTGTCAAACGACTTTGGTTTTTGGTTTTTGAGCACTTCTCAAAAATTTAAAGATCTGGTCATTCCACTAAATATTTGTTGTTCTTCACTTTTCATATCATCTCGTCATTCCACTAAATTGTGCTCGTCCTTGACTATTTATATGATTTTATGATTAAGCACTTTCGGTTTCTATGAATATGTGGGTTTATGTGAATATAGGAGGACTGTGACTTTTGGAAAAGATTAGTACGAAATCAACAGTATTTCCACTTCACAATCATGGTGGCATGACTGTGATGAAAGTCTAAGAATTATCCATCAATTGTCCTTAACTCTAACCAAATTCTTGATGGCTACAACTTTCTACAAAAAGAGAGGTGGCAATGTCGGGAACATTGCCACCACGTGGCTCTGGTATTAGTTTATAAATTTCAGATTAAGAAGGATGTGTCTCTAGAGGCTCTCACTAATGGCGCTTTGATATGTTGTTTTTTAGTGACCTATACTAATTCTTTGGCTAATGGTTCAAATTTTAATCACATAGCCTTAGTTTCATTGCACAACCATTAGAATATAAATTAAAGATTAAAAAAAAACACTGCAAGAGAGTGATGCACTGTTAACATTGCTTATTCACACATTTTGATCCATTTACGCTATTGTGTTCAATTTCTTGCAAACAACTATATAGAAATGGCCACAATAAAAAAAGGTTTACTGAAATTTGTTCGTGGTAATGGCTACTGGTTATCATATTGAGAGAATTTTTTATTTTAAAGGTAATGCATTATAGGGATTATAGGGATTAAATGTCTAAGATAAAGTTACTAAAGTTAATATACTTTGTGGTTGGATCATGTAGATAGGGATTAAATGGTTAAGAAATAGTTATGCAATGAAAGACAATTTAGATTTTTTTTTATTCCTCATATTTTTCTAGTTAAATTGGTTCAAACGTGAGTTATCCATGCCTAGATACATGATCAGTTATGAGTTATCCATTCATTTCTACCAGTTATCCATTCATGAGCTACCTATCGGTTGTTTTTTATATTCATTTTTTTATAATTTTTTATTTCGAATTTTAAACAAGTGCGAAAGCATAGGGGGTAGTCCACCCCAAATCTCAAATAACTAGCACACCCACAATGTTTGTAGCTAGATCAAGTCTATAGGGATCAAATGATTGTTATCACTGACATTCTTTAAATGCTATCTATTTATCAATTATCACTTATTTGTTATAATCATTTTCTTTTTATCTCACATTCTTTTAGTTATCTCCAGTAAATTGTTGGTTACCCAAGCATTGCTAGCACTTGTACATTCAACTAGCTATCAGTTATCAGTTATTTTTAATATTCATTTTTTTATAATTGTTCATTTCGAATTTTGAACGACTTCCATAGAATCAATCTAAAGGGTACACTTGTCTCATCTTTGTCCCTAGAAGAAAAAACATAGGCTGTAATCCACCCCAAATCTCAAATAAAAACTTCTATCTACTTAATTAGTCAAGTGACAGACTCATTCTCCTTTCTTACATAACTAAATTGTTTACATAATGTTACCCGTTAGCAGTCAAGCAACCAACTAGTAAGCATGCAGGACAAGTGACCACTATGACCTTAGTCACTTACCCTTAATTGCTTTAGAAATCCCTATGTAACTCTAGAAAAAACACAAAACACAAAGATATCTCTCAAATATGTTATTGATCAGTGCCTAATAGAGTCTAATTCAAGAGTGGATAATTAATTATTGCTATTCCCACTATAATACAATAATTATCTAATAAAAAACAAAACAACATGATACTTAACTAAGTATGCAAATAATAATTAAATAATTAATTCACTCACACTAATAATATTTAATAACCCAATCTAAGTTAATGCATACACTAAAATGCTATTAAAATAATAAAAGTTAACCATGCAAGGTATAAAAAAATAATTCTGAACTAAACCAAATATAATGTAAACAAAGCAAATAACAATTAATAATCAACTTCAATGACTAAAATATGCAAATAGCAAAATAGTAATCGATAAGCAAATAATAATACAATTAATAAAACGTTAATAAATATTCGCAACAGTCACTTAAAATAATATTAATGTGATGGACAAATATGAAACTCAGTTTGGCAAACAAAACCCTAATCCTATCTACGTCCTTTTGTGTATGGGCAAACGCAGGAAGATGGAGCGTGGGCGTTTGGAAGGGGATACGGTTGCAGCTCGCGGGAAAAAGAAGCTGCGGAGATGCTGAGGAGGTGTGTGTTTGGTGGACGGAGGGTGATTGCGCAGAGGTGGAGTGGACGCGTGAATGGAAGACCTAGCTCGGAGGAGGAAGGATGATGGCTGCGAGGGACGGCCGCGCGGAGTTGGCAGCGCGAGGGAGAGGACCGTGGAGGCTGGAGCGATGGCTGTGAGTCGCTGACTCACAGCAGCAAACGCAAGGGAAGGTTTGGGAAGAGCGCATCGGAAGATAGGGTTGCGCAGCGAGGAGGTGGCGAGGCAGGGATGACCAGCGCGTGGAGAGCAACAGCCAGGAGGACGAGTGGGATGGTGGTTGTTATTGGCTGCCTGGAGTAAGCAGTTTCGCTGCGTGGAAGGAGGAGGCCAAGGCGGCTAAGTAAATGGAAGAAAAACGAGGCAGCTAAAGGTTTGTTGATGAAAATACATTGGTGACCTTGTCCTAGGGCATCTAAGGAGGAGGAAGGCAGAGTGAGGAGATAGAGCGGTAAGGAGGAGGAAGGAAGGCAGAGTGAGGAGATAGACCGGTAGACAAACAACTACTCAAAGAACCTTAAGGATAACTGTGGAAAAACTCTCACAAAGGAACGTCTCTCTCATATGAGGTGATAAATGGATGGAAAATGGAAAACCCTAAGCTAAATGCAGTATGGTTACCATTCAATTAAAAGGATGCATCACTAATCAACAATAAACAACAAGGTAAAAACCAGACCTGAATGTGTTTTTGTTGTGCCAACAAACCTCAGAATAAAGAAAATTTATCATTAAAACTCCAAAAAGCCAGCTTGTATAGCCCAAACAAAATCATCCCCAATAAAGAGGGCATCCTCTCCAAAGAGTAAAAATCAGTTATATAGTAATAATCCCAGTTATCTAATGATTCAAAATTAAAGTAAGGAGATCTATTTATTATAAAATATTACTGGTTTGTAGGCTTAAGGTAAGGTAAAGGAGATATTGTTTAGGGGATGCCAAATTAGCCTTATCCAGCTAAACCTTCTAAAGGCATGGAGGGAGGTGTCATGCCCCTACTAACCCTAAAATACTGTAAATCCCTCAACACCTCCCTCGATCCCTGGAATGGCAAGTAGTCCATGGTGAAATGAGAGAATATCTTGCTGAAGGAAAATGCCATATGTTTGGAAAGAGGACGTCTTAATCAAACAAACAACATATGAAAGGGAGACCCTCTCACCAACTCTTAGGGCCAGGTCACCAACCCAGAGGTTAAAAACCTCACAGGATAATATACTGCAGGCGCCATCCAGAGCTACCATTGCTCAATGACATCCTTCTTGGATTTTGACTCTCCATCATGGGGCATACTTGAAAGCACGCTGAAGTACAGGTACAGATGCAGGGTAACACGTAACATCTATAATAATTCCAAAACGAAAACATTTAAATCACGATAAATGTAACCATAAAATCTCTAAGAAACAAACGCTACAAACCCGCCATTAAACTACCTTAACAAAAACAATAAAATCCTTTCAAAAGGAGTTATTTTTCCTGGAGTGCGACTTCCAAAAAAAACACGTCTACCTATACTCAGATTCATTTGCATCTGATTCCTCCAATCACTCTACATTACACAAACGAATTAAGTTCTGGACATCTAGACTCAATCTTAATTTGATTGCTTGAAGCAGCTGGATCTGAAGGTGCAAAGAGGAGAGCACGAAGCAAAAGATAGCCCAAATTATGTGCGCCCAAGAGGAGAGACCGGCAGATCCACTCAGCGATCCCCAAACTGAGCCACGATCTGGAACATAGAACTCGGTAAATTAAAAACTGCGATGCGGGAGTTGTAAATCCGCAAGAATTGTATACACATGTAAAACAATCAGTCTCATAATCTATATAATACAATATGATAATATATAAAGAGCCTCAATTTATAGGATTAAGTAGATCTAGAATAGTTATACAGTTAATAATGCTTATATGAACGTACAACTCAAAAACAAACTAACAACTATGACAATAAACATATCGAGAATTAATCCAAAATATATAAAACTTAAAAGCCCTTGATATCCTATTCCATCTTCGTTTGTTTATAATTTGTGAGATCATAATCGCCATTCATCTAACTACAGGAATACCTATTCTTGAAGAAGTTTTAAAACCGGACATCAATCCTAACATTTGAGATCTGTGGCAACATTTCTACTAGAGCTTTCATTGCATATATAACATTCTTCTCAAATTGATTCGTAAACTTGCATATATAACATTCTTCTCAAACTGATTCGTAAACAGTGGGTTGCTTATAGCTTCCGTGTTTCTTGGATAATGATTTTTGTTTCAGTGACATGGATCTTTAATCAAATTTATACTAGTATACTCACATAGTTTGTGAGTGGATCAGGGGGAAGGGATCAAATAGTTAAGAGATGGCTATGAAATGGAAGAGAGTTTAATTTTTTTTTGTATTCCTCTTATTCTTATAGTTAAACTGTTCTGTGGGTTATCTATGCCTAGCTACATGTTATCACACACATTCTTTTTGTTATCCATTTATCTAATATCACTTATTTTTTATATTCTTTTTCTTTTTATCTCACATTCTTCTAGTTATCTACCATGAACTCTTGGTTATCCATGCATTGCTACCAGTTCACAGCCAGCTACCAATTATTTTTTACATTTATTTTTTTATGATTGATACACTTGTGTCATCCTCATCTCTGTAAATGAAAAACCATAGAAGGTAGTCCACCACAAATAAAAAAAGCACAAAAATCGAAAAAGCATAAACCCAATCCATCCCTTAAGGTAGATTGTGTAATTATTTTATTCACCTAATTTCAATAAAAAACTATTTTTTGAGTGAGTACCAATAGAACTTGCCTAAGACAAGTTTTGGATGAGGTATATTGTAATTGTTCTACTCAATTAATTTCAATATGGAACTCATTTCCTAGTGAGTACCAATGGAACTTGCCTGCTACAAGTCTTATTAGATAGGTAGATTGTGCTACAAGTCTTAGATATGTAGATTGTGTGATTATTCTATTTACCTAATTTCAATATAAAACTAATTTCCCATAAATTATGTAAGATTGATATAAATAAGAGGAATATTGATGTGTGTTAAGTGTGTAACAAATTTTAGGCTAGAAATATAATTGGGAAAACCAACATTCAAATCTCCAAAACAAGTGTGAGAACCGACCCATTCTTTTGCTAATACTAATAAAACAGGAACACCAATCCCTTGCAAGCACCAACATGTTGTTTTACAGGAACCAACCTATGAGGACACAAATCCTCTTATGAGAACCAACTTATATCAGCAAGCACCGAAATGCGCAATCTCAAAATCACATGAGTTACTAGTCCCCAACTTTTGGAAGAAATCAATATTATGTCATTTCCCCGTCCTAGCACCTAGACATAGATTTGTTGCACACCTTAATTGAAATCCACTTTATGCTTTCTTCTATGTTTCCTCTATTCTACGCAAACTATTGAACAAACAATACTTCAAGTTGTTGGAATATATTAAACCCACTCATAACTTAGGATAAAATAATTAATCATTATTTGATTAATAATTAATCATTATTTGTTCTTATCGAGCACATCAATTCCACGGGGGCTTCACTTGTTGACCAATATCCTATCACATTAGTTCATATTGTGGGTTTTAAAATTATTAAAAATTGAACCAATATATTGCAGGTATTG
>LPNX010067174.1:60199-72620 GCA_001517045.1 Pseudotsuga menziesii
GTCGGGTGGGTAGGGTGGTTTATAAGGATTGAGGTATAAAAAGGCGTGGGGAGGAGGTTTTAAGTATTGGGAGGGGGTTTCAACAGAAAGAGTTTGGGTCAATATCCCTGGAAATTAAGGGTATTCTTTAATATCCCATGATCGCACATGCTATGTGAGATGTTCACTAAGTGAAGTCCCCGTGATCAATTCATCAATATGGATTATCCTTCATCAATAATTCTTACTCCTTTCATCTACCATGAATGGAAAGTCAAAATTTCCATTCTATTGCGCAGTAGGGGATTATACAAAGTTACTCTAGCTTTGGAGAATGAGCCCAATGGTGTGATTGAGAAAGCTAATTGGCATAATAGGTTGGATGAAGCCTATGGGTTGCTTTGCCTCCCTATTTCTCCTTATCTACTCTTTCATCTAGATGGTTTGACCACTCCAAACCAAGTATGGACTCAATTGGAGTCTCTCTTTGAATTTCAAGATGAGCTAAGAGCGCATCAATTTTAGATTGAGTTATTCTCACCGAGTCCAAGAAATTTCAAATCTCTTGAGGGTTTCTTCACCAAGTTCAAGTCACTTGTTCTAATTCTCAAACAATGTGGGATTGAGAAAGAAGATGATCAATTAATTCTTTCCATTATTTCAAAATCATGTCCCGATTACTCAGTTTTTGTGTCTACTTTTCATGCTACTAGGCTTGTTGTTCCTAAGTGGAAAATGCCTTCTTTAAATTCTTTTCTTGATTCACTAACAAAGGAGAAAGATAAATTTATCCCTATGGGTGTCCGTAGTTATTCCAAGGGCAAGGATCATGCTCTCTTGGTTCAAGGAAACAAGAATTTCAAATCAAAAGAGAAGCAAATTGTGAAGAAGCCAAAGTCCGAAATTGAAGATGATAGTTTGAAGCCTACTGATGAAGATTCAGTAAAGAAAGGTAAGAAGAAAAGGAGCACATCCCAAGTGTTCTTATTGCAGCAAGGGTTTTCATTCAGAGAAGTAAGACACCAATTTGTGTATGACACCCCCTCGTTTGTGTGACTGCTAAAGTTTATAGAGGTGTACACATCCTACCCCCCTTTGGATTTGAACCCATGACCTCCTAGGAGGAAACACATGCTCTTAACCATTAGGCCCACTGAGACTCTAATGAGAATGGGTTGTTTCTCATTCCTCACATATCTCTTCTAAATAATAATGATATGTTTGATAGTATGATTATTTCTAAATAATACTGATAAATAATGATATGTTTGAGTTTTATATGCATGTTTTTTATAATAATAATATGTTCTATAATATGATTCTTTCTAAATAATAATATGTTTGAGTTTTATGTCTATTTTTTATAATAATGATATGTTTTAGCTCATTCCCTAGGTATACCCACATTAGATCTTAGTTTCATAATCTTTGTTGCAATATCGACCTTCCTAGCCTTTTAACATGCCAAAGTTATACTGAGCTCAGGACACTTCTCTCCAAGCTCTTTAAGCACAGAAATAGAATTTTTTAACAAACTAAATAATTCATTTCTTTAGGTACGATAAACCAAAGTTTGGTCTGAGGGACGTTAACCATCATCATCATGAGTATGATTCTTTCTAAATAATAATGATAAATGATCATATGTTTGATAGTATGATTTTTTCTAAATAATAATGGTAAATAATGATATTATTCATTGTAAATAATAGTCATAGATAATGATATGTTTGATTTTAATATACTTATTTTTTAGATAAAATATAATTACTAATTTGAAAAAATATAATCATTATTTTAATATAATCTTTATTAATTTTAGTTTAATTTTAAAAAATAAAAATATAATATAAGTCTAACGTATTTTATAATCAAGAATGAACGTGAGTAATATATTGAATATAATGGGGTGGCAGGAGCGGGGGGGATCCTTCTGGATCCCGGAGGAAACATAAAACAATCCTTTGCCTTGGGGTTAGGAAATAGAACTAATAATGAAGCAGAGTGGCTGGCTCTGCTCCAAGGTCTTCAGCTTTTACAGGCCAAAAATTATCGGAAGGTATTAATATTTGGAGACTCCAAGCATGTCATCTCCAAATTGATCAACGGCTACCCCTCGAGGGAAATCAATTATCGTCGCCTATACAACAAAGTAAAGCCTCTTATGCTCCATTCCTACGAGCCTCTCCATATTCTCCGGACTAATAACACTGTTGCAGACAAAATGGCCAACATTGGGGCTTCTCTTCCGCAAGGCATTTATAAGCAAGATGGGAGTCCTCCCCTCCACAAATTTATCCCGTAATGATGAATAGGGTCTCTCTTTGGCACAAACACTCTTATGTATTTAGGAAATTTCACTTGGTTGAATTTTGCCTTAAGGTCTTCACCCTTGTTCTTTGGCTTCTTTCCCCCCCCCTCCTTTCCCCTTACCCCTCTCCTTTTCCCCCTTTATCCTCCCGCTCCTAGCCTGCCGTAGTCATTTCGCTCTCCCTCCCTGCTTGTCCTTTGCCGACTCCATGCATTTATCTCCCAGTCCCCTCCTCCTCGCCGCGTGGCCTTCTCCTTGTTCTCTCCACCCCTCGGATGATGCGGTTTTAATGGCCTTAAGGCCCGAGGACATTGGCATTTATCCCTCGCACGCCTCTCATCCCATCTCTCTTTATCCTCTGTCTTCGTCCGCTCTTAGTATGCCTCTTCATCCCTTCCCCATTGTAAGCTCTGGCCTCCATGAAGCTCTGCGTCTTTTGACTCAGGTAGTTTCAGGCATCAATGAAGGGTGGCTTCAAGGCCTCCCGTGGCAGGACTTCCCCCTCACGTGCTCGGTGGTGAAGGAACGGCTGGATTTTGTAGCCTTATCCTCTTGTTCCTATTCATCCTTTTCAGTGTTTCAGCCTGCAGCTCTCAACACTGGTGCACTTGGTAATAGGGGGCGAATTTTGGTTCTTGGCTGCCACTGCTTGGGCTGGCAGGAAGGAGCTGTGGGCACGGTGGTCTGTCAAAAGCAAGGCGAAGGTTCTCTGCTCCAAGAAATTGTTGTGCTCAGTTCGTACGTGCACCAAGACAACGTTTCAGTCAATCCTGTTAGTGGCACCCGCAATCACTTCGCTCGGTTAAGCATCTCGGCTGAAGAATCCAGAATGGCGCAGGGTGGAGAATCGGCAGGCATAATGGATATAAAAAAGAATTTGCGTAGACTCTACGAGCTTCTAGCAATCAATGGCATGGACACTAAAGAAATGGCCTTAGAGGTGAAGAAAATGGCAGACACCGTTAGTTACACCTATCAGCAGGTAAGTAATAATGATGCTTGCATAGATGACAACGATAGCAATCTTCGGGAACTTCTAGGGAAAGTGGATAGGATCCAGGAGGATCTTCAGCGTTTCATTGCAATGAACCAGACCAGCAGAGTCAGTGGTGAAGTCGCAGAAGCTGTGATTCCTATGGAAGAGGAATCTATTGTTCAGCCTAGAAACAACAGAGGCAATCAGTAATCTGCCCCCCTTTTTTTGTTATGCCTTCATGTTCTTTTGTCTGTTTTTATGTCAGCAGTTTGTAAGGGTATACCCCTCCTGCAGTCTCAGATGCTTTGAGCAAATTTTGTGTAAGGCTTTTTGGACAGCCCCATGGTTAGACCTTCTGTGCAGCTTTTTTGGTGTACATAAACACTCGATATTATCTATTTTGTAATGATTGGCTGGGAACAACCCCTTTTATACAAACCCCCTTTTTAGTTTCTGTAAAAATATATATATATATATATATATATTGAATATAAAATAAAATAAAAAACAATTAAATAAAATAATAAACAAAAGCAATAAAATAAAATAAAAACAATTAAATTAAATAATAATGACAAATAATGATATGATTAATAATATAATTATTTTTAAATAATGATGATAAATAATGATATGTTTAAGTTTTATATGCTTATTTTTTATAATAAAAATATGTTTTATAATATGATTATTTCTAAATAATAATATGTTTAAGTTTTATATGTCTATTTTTTATAATAATGATATGTTTTAGAGTGTCTTACCTATATCCATATTAGATCTTAGTTTCATAATCTTGTTGCAATAAAAACATAATTTTAAAACAAACTAAATAATTAGTTTCTTTAGGTCTTATTTATCAAAGTTTGGCCTCAGAAACGTTAACTGTCATCAACATCAGTATGAATCTTTCTAAATAATAATGATAAATAATCCTATGTTTGATAGTATGATTTTTTTTTTAAATAATGATAAATAATGATACTTTGATAGTACCATTTTTTCTAAATAATAATGATATGTTTGAGTTTTATATGCTTATTTTTTAAAATAAAATATAATTGTTAACTTGAATAAATATAATCATTATTTTAATAAATTTTTATTACTTTTTAATTTAATTTAAAAAAATAAAAAATATATAAATAAAACTTATTTTAAAATCAACAATCAACCTAGGTAATATATGGAATATAAAATAAAATAAAAAACAATTAAATTAAATAATAATAATAAAAACATTAAATCATTTGATTAATATCTTTGACTTCTTTAAAAGTATCTTTGATGTCTTTAATGAGAATGGATTAACTTTGATAATGATTGGGATAAGATTCCTTTCTTTTGAATATAGCGAGACAGGTTTGTATGAGTCTTGCCTTATTTCCGTGCAAAACTGTTAACGTCGATGGGCCGAGTGAAAGTCTTACCTCCGCTTAAGGTAAAAGAAACGAGTTTGAAACCATCTATTTGCATTCATGATGTAATTCATACAATTCATTTTAATTATTTTGGGATTTAAAAGTTTTTTTAATTATGTGGGGATCCATCGTGCTTTTTTTAATGCTTTATCCATCTTAGTATCATGCAAAGTCTTTATCCATCTTAATATCAGGAAATTAACTACTAACACCAGAGAATATCAGCATTACTCCATTTGATTTAGGTTGTTTGCTTGAAATTACCAGAAACTTTGATCCTCTTTGAATTTGAATTTATGTTAATGTTAACTTTCAAGGATTTAATGTAAAATAGTTCAATTGTACTTATTTTTATTTTAGAATGAAAACCGATAATATAAAAGAATATAACATGAATATGAATATGAAGTAAGCAAAAGCAATTTATTTAACAATGAATGAATTTAATCAATAAGAGTGTTCAATGAATATCAAATTAAAATGTATTATTTTCCTTTTGTATTGAATCTTTCAAAAAGGAACAAACCTAAAAAGGCTTCCCATCCCTTGGAAATCATCTAGGATAACCATTTAGAAAGAAATCTAGTTGTTGAGCCTACGATTAAGTAGAAGTTCATAAAGACCCAACATAATGAGAAGATTAAATGCTTGTGGGGTCAAACGCTTTATGATTAAGTTGGATTTGTTGAGGATTCAATCGAGATGTAGCAAGTTATGAACTTGAATTGGATTCAATAAGACATTAGAGAAATATTATTCCAAGGAAAAATTAGAGTGATGTGAATTCATATCGATATTCTTATGTGGATCTAAAAATGTTTGAGCTCATAGTGGCCTGTAACTGAGCTTATGTTAAATGGAAATGAAGCAGATAATAACAAAAATTC
This sequence comes from Pseudotsuga menziesii, assembly GCA_001517045.1. Lineage (NCBI taxonomy): Eukaryota > Viridiplantae > Streptophyta > Pinopsida > Pinales > Pinaceae > Pseudotsuga > Pseudotsuga menziesii. Next base: position 65,774 of record LPNX010067174.1, read on the forward strand.
ACGCAATTCCATTTACGATTTGATAAAATATAATGATAGCGAAAATCAAAATTATGATCCTAGTCCAATACTTGATAACAAAACCAAGAAATATTCATGGGAAGAGGTTCAGGAACTCTTATTTCCTACTGATGACCGTTCATTGATTGGAAAAAATAGATTTTCTACAGATGCAATGGACATTTACACTTAAGTATGTCCAAAGAAGAAGCCCCCCGAACTGAAACTGAGAGTGAGATTTAGAAAGGATTGATCATCTTCACAAGAAAAGAAGGATCATCTTAAAGAGATCCTGTCTACTCCAAACCCATCGACCCCATTCTCAAAATAAAAGAGTTATCTTTAGCTCTTCTCAATGAAGCCATGGTGGGGGATAAAGCAATTCACGGAGCATATGGTTAGCCATTTTAATTGGTTGAAAGCTACAAAGACATTAGTAAGCAAAGTAAGAAAGACCAAGAAAAAGAGTTGAATAAACTTTATGAATCCAAGCATTCTAGAACAAGACTATGTACTTCCCTTGACTATAAGAAGAGACTATTGAATTTGTCTTTGCTGGAACCAAATATGCCCGGAGACAAGGCTCTTGCTGATTTCAAGGCTAGCCTAGATATGGACAAGATGGATTATAAGGATAAATTGGAGCTACACATGTCTAAACACCTCATGAAATAAAATGGTTAAAACTTGGTAAACCCAAACCACATGAAAAAATGAAATTGGTTAGTGGTCAATTAAGACCACATTAAGAAATGAAAATGGATAATGGTCAACCAATAAACCATGAATGATGGGATTGATCAAGGGCATCCCATACAAAAACCCGTGGCTTCTCACTGTGGGAATATATTAACCACCGAAAAAAAAAGATCAAAAAGTTATATGAAGAGTAAAATTGTAAAATTGTAAAGTTATATCCAAGGTTTCCGTCACTAATCATATTTCGTGCAACATACATCGATTATTTGATCTTTTTCTCAAACATCATCATTGGCTCAAGATTTTTCTAGTTCCAATAGGACATCTATTTTCCTCCTCGACAATTATTCTATCATAATTATAGTTCACTACTTTATTGAAGGTCATTTTTTAAGAGCACTTTTGTGAACATGTGTTCACCTAGATGGTATTTAGACCTAAAAAAGGACATCTAGATCCTTCTACTTTTTTTTGTCTATTTAGACAATGAGTTTCAGATTGAAATATTTGAGATGATTAAAATGATTACGGTTTATTCCTATCGGTTCTTTAAAAAAGATAATTAAAAATTAGAAATTCCTTTTAATTTTAAAGTATTATATTCATTTCAATTTATATTTACATATTATTGTTCATCTTAATCATACAAATTTAAACATGTAAAAAGATACAAAAAATCTACAATAAACAAAGAGATATACAAATAGATTACTTTATTTATTAAATTAATTTTACCATTATTATATCTTATTTGAAAATAAATGTTGAAACAGATTTAGTTTATTTGGTAAGTGAAATTATTTATTATTATCATATAATAGTTAAAAAATTTCCAATTTATTTCTTGGCACAATTTAGTGTATTATTACTTACTAATTATGATGTAAGGCATTTTTCATTGTGGACCTTATGTACATGGATGTGATTTTATTGTCATGACATTTCCGATCCATGTTAGTTGAACCTAGATGTGCCCCTAACCATATACCCTCTCCTTCATCCACATCTCATCTTGGTATCAGCAGTCACCTCTTCTTCGAAGCTTCTCGGTTCTACCTTTTTCATCAATTTCATTGTGAAGACCAAGTCATGATCATTTTATTGTGGTTTACTCAACCTATGGTAATATTCAGGAAACATTTATATCTATCCCCCAAAAAACTTGCATTCTCTCTATCCCACCTAGCTCAATCTCACTAACATATTCAAGACAAGAGGAGAAGTGAGTGTCCTAGTCTTACATGTTTCAAACTATTGGCAAGGAGAATATGGATGGGGAATAGAGACACTCTATTATGTTATAATAGAGAGAGAGAGAGAGAGGCCCCACTTCAAGGTTTAGTTTGAATACCACTCAATCCTGAGTGCAAAAGGCCCCAAAAACTTGATATTGTGGCCACATGTGTTGAGGCACAGACTTATGTTAAGCGCTCGAGGCCTAAAAACTTTAGTTATGTTTTGATTATAGTTGGTGGAGTATCAAGAAATATAGTTGGAAGGAAAAATTTGGATAAGGTTCTAAAACATAGTGAATCTAACCATCTTTTGCATAAGGAATATCCCGGTTAGCTTGCCATGTCTTCCATCAAATGGGAAGGTAATTGGACCCTGATTAGAAACACTGATATTAAACAATGAAGCTAGAAAACTAGAGAAGATATTCTAACAATATATAAAAATAAATGCCAATCCAACCACCTAGGTGTGCCTTGAACATAGGGAATTTCTATACCCATAGGAATTGGCTCATTTAAATACATTCTAGTAACATTTTCAAAATCTCAAATTAACTTTATATTTAGGTCATTTGTCTTATAGATTCTGTTAAAAATTCCCTAAGAAATGACATCAACAATTGGTAATTGTCGTAGTATATTAGCCTTAGGAATCTCCTCGTTTACAAATATATTAGCATTAGTCTACATCTTCTCATTTAGAAGTATCTACCCATCCTCAAGGAGTCAAGATCTATTTCATCTCAGTGATCCTTAACTCCAATCATGAGGAGTGCAAGAATGCTTTCATTACCATCAACACATCACCCTCATATCCTATCCTGAATGAATTGAACAATCCCATTGAATTTGGAAGCACCAGTCAATACAACAACAGCCTTGAGAGTACTCGTATTTGTTCAATAAATGTTGTGCTTCCAAGAAACACTTTGATCCCCAGTAGACATGACATATTTTAACTTCACTAAGTCGAAGAAAACGAGCATTGAATATAGAATCAGATTTGATGTTGCAGAATCTCAAACTAGAGGATTGGGTATAACACCCCTTGAGGGTAAAGGTCCAGAGCGAGACAAATCCCTAGTAGACACCTTGCGCACAGGATCGCCGCTAATGAAAAATTATAGGTTTCCATTTCCTACTAGTTATATGATAAGATATTGGTCTATTTTTGTGGGATATCCCTCTACTTATGGAACAAATTCAACTTTAGAAATGGAAGAAACTAAAGGATATGCAGGTTTTATTCTTTCTTAGTTATTAAGATATTTGGAACTGTTGCTACCTTTGACTATGATAGCAAGAGCTAGAAGAGATAGGGATGACCAAGATTCGGTTGTTTCACTAAGTTGTTTCCATTGAAATACTTAAACTTTGTATCTCATATTTTTAACTTTGTGATTCTACTTAGGTTACTCTGAAGGTGAATATTATGATATTGTTGTTCCACTTAATGTCCTTCCACTTCTAGTCCATTGTTCAAATGCATATTTTCTATCTTTGTGTGTTAGGGATCTTTACCAAAGGATATGCCTTGAAATTTATTAGTGTCCTCATGAAATTAGATATAATTTTCATTTTCAATGAAGACTTAATACTTGTACATCCTATTTCTAACTCTATGATCCTACTCAAAATACTTCAAAGGTGAAGATTGTGAGACTATTGTTCCGCATGGCCCCCTTCCAATTCTATTCCATTGTTCAAATGCACCTTCCTTCAATGCTTTGTGTGATTAGGCCACTTCATGAAACAAAATTCTTTGGAATATATTTTAGTGTCCTCATTAACTATGATATGATTTTCATTTTAATTGAAGTTGTGATTGGGTGTGATTAGATTGACAAAGATAAGGACATGCACATAATAAGTTCATTTTATTTGGATTGATAAGGTTAAGGGCATGCACATCACAAATTCCCAATGGTAAATAAAATAACTACACTATAACCAATCAGCTGCAATAAATCTCTATTGTAAAGAAAATAACTAAGCTATTACATTCTTTGGGTGATATAGGGCTAACAAAGAGATTCTTCCATAGAGTCCTCTCAAAGCCAGTCCCCAAATCCCTATGATGTAAAAATATCTTTTGAGTTTATTTTTATGCAAATTCTCCTCTGAGCATATTGATGACAAAGGGTGCCTCATTCCCCTCTACAAATGTTCAAACACACGACACTTCATCAATTATGATAAGAATTACTATTTAAAGTAAATTATTGATATTATTTCACATAGCTTATTCTTTTATTTCATGATTTTGTGGACACCATTACATGTAATAAATTTAAATTTTAAAGGCGATGGCCACAAAGGAAGTGATCCTATTGTAGATTTTAAATCTTGACTCTTAAGAATGCCACTTTTTCTACTAGGTATTTTGGCAATGAAAAACATAAATAAAAAATTAGGTTTTAAATACATAACAAATCTAAAGTCATATTTATCTTGATGAATTTATGTCTAATTTTGAAGTTAATCATGGATGGATTTAAATTTCTAGGTTTAAATTTTCTAGCATATAGAATTCATGTCATCATGTATTTCTTACAAATTGTACTGATTTTATTTATTTTTCAACGAGATGTCAAACAACGACCGTGGAAAGAAAGCATCAAAACACAAACCACTTATACTATGAAATGAGAACTCAACACAGTTCTCGTTTTTCTCTCTCTTAATTTTAGCAGCTAATTTTACCTCCATTTAAAAAAGGGTTGATACCAGTATCACACATTTTCATTTTGAGGCATTTTTTGGGGCATTTGAATCATCTTCGTCTTAAAATATTATTACTTTATATTTTAGAGTGTGTTTTTAAACATTTAACAAAATAGCATACATTTAGAAGTAAGTTATATTGAAAAACATATACATTTTGCAATTTTTTCTTTAAAGTAAGACATTTTTATAGGCAAATTAAGACATTTTTATTGACAAAATTCTAAGAAATTTTAGAAAATAAATACATTTACAGCCATTTTCAATAGATTTTCATAGATTTTTTTTATAAAAATGATACTATTTCATACTCTATTCCAAAATGTTACAATTCACAGAAATCCATGAAAAAGTATACCGTATATTTGTAAATAACATAGTTAAAACAATATATATATATATATATATATATATATATATATATTTTATTTCTAAAATAAAGTCAGAAATTCAAAATAGTACTAATATATCTTATCAAAAAGTTGTCAAATTTAACATTTTATTCAAGACATTAAACTAATCAACAATATCATGCAAGCGAATTTCTTCATCAAAATTGGAATTTTCTGGAGCTTACCTTTCCTCAAAGACATCAATGTCTTGTTCCATTGGGTCTTCTATGTTTGCAAGATGCTCAAACTTATCCTTTCAAAACATCCCTCCTAATGGGGGTTGAGGATCTTTTGACATCTTCTCCACAAGTGTTTCACTAAACTCTCATTTCTTCAAACCAACTTCTTGCAATTCATTAGGAAAAACTTGAATAACATTAATTATTTGCTTGATATAATTGCATTGTAATGAATCATTATGAATGAATATACAATTTCTTATTTTTTGTAAGGAGCATGTTATTGTTGTACCTAATCACCAAAAACAGAAAAATAGTTAAGAATAATAAAAAAAATTAATGAATAATAAAAAAACAATAAAACTTAAAATATAGAAGCATAATTTACAAAAAAAAGTTTGATGAATAATAAAAAAACAATAATTGAAATATGTTTCCATATATAATAATGAAACATAAAAGATTATATTTTTTTTTAAAGTACCTACCAAACAACTCTACATTAAACATTATATTAAAAAAATTAACCTACAAAACTTACATAAATTAAACGAAAAATTTTAAAAGATTTAACTTGCAAAACTACCCTACATTAAACATTATATTAAAAAAAAAATTAAAAACCTAACTTAAACATTATATTAAAAAATAATAATAATAACCTACAAAATTAACTACATTAAACTAACATTATATTAAATTAAACATTATATTTAAATTAAAAAAAAACTAATCTACAAACTACCCCATCCTCTACCGCACGCTCCCTCCACCTTGGCTTCCCTCCCGCCTCTGCCCCTCCCATCTAGTTCGAGCCTGTTTCGTTGGTTGTGTGCCCACTGAAGGGGAGCGCCGCTCCCTTGAACACCAAAGGGCCGCCCTAGTAAGGGGCGGCCCTTTGGTGTCCAGGGGAGCGGCGCTCCCTTTTTACGTATTGTTTGAAAAAAAAAATTGTGAAGCAAATTCCGTTGAAAAAGATATAAAAATAAATGCAAGAAAACATATTTTTAATGAATTAAGACATTATAGTCCACATAATATCTTAAATAATTTCATTTGAGTAGTCATAGAAAAGTGCTTAGAATAAATCTGTGTTCCGTACATTGTTCAGCAAGAAAATATAAAGAAAAAAGATTTTGAGTATATTGCAGTTGAATAGAAAGTCAATGAAAATTTGTAAATGTATTAGTTTGCATTTAAAAATAAACAATAATGTATATAAATAGAATATTGTTTTTTTTGTTTTGATCATTATTGCATATTTGATGTTGAGCACCATGAAAATATGTTTGTGGGATAGATCTTAAGTGATGACTACTTTAGCCAACGGTTCAACCCACCCATATTACTCAAGTTTTGGAAATAAGTTAAAGCTTTAAAAGGAGAACACTCTGAAATTGTATTTTGTAACCATAAGTTTAAATCCATGATTCATTTTAAAATATTTTGGTGCATGATTCATTTTTTTAATTTTGGTACATTCACACAATAAAATCAAATTATTTGATATATGTTGCTACAATGACACAATAATAGCATTTGTAATAGTAAAACTTTACAATGATATAAGCTTGAGTTTATAATTTTTTTATATATAACAAAAACTACAATTATTATA
>LPNX010067174.1:80302-134031 GCA_001517045.1 Pseudotsuga menziesii
TGGGGTCTTTGAACCAATATAAAAATAAAACATCAAGATAATCATCATAATCAATAGGCACATGCCTATAAGTGTTAGGTTTGAAATTCGGGATATTACATCCCTCCCCGCTTAGAACAACATCGTCCCTTATGTTCTAGGGACTCGGGATGACATCATGAAACAAGGCGGGGTAAGCCTTTCTCATGGGGGCTTCATTATCCCAAGTAGCCTCATCAGCCTCAAATTTCTTCCATTACACTTTCAATTGGACCACAATGCGCTTCCAAAGATGCACCTCTCTCTTGTCCAGTATATGAGTAGGCTCAAGCGAAAACTCCCTTTCAGGTTCCACCTGTAACAGGGACAAATCAACAACATGTTTAGCATCATAAACGTATTTCTTTAACAAAGATGCATGGAACACATTATGGACTCTTACATGCGCGAGTAACACTAGTTCATATGCCACTGGCCCTTTCTTAGCCAGTATTTCAAAAGGTCCAGAAAATCTAGGTGCTAAGTTACTGCACCTACCCAAGCTCAACGAGCTTTTCTTGGATTTGACTTTCAACTAAACATGATCGCCTATTTGAAATTCCTTATCTTTTATTTTTCGATCCGTATAACTTTTCTGGAGGTCTTGTGCTTCTTTAATATTCACCTGGACCTTGGTAACCAACTGTTCCAAGTCCATCAACAAATCAGGGCCTAACATGAGCCGATCCACCAGGCTATCCCAAGTAACCAATGTTCTACACTTCCGTCCATAGAGTACCTCAAAGGGGCTCATCTTGGTAGAAGTATGATAACCATTGTTATATGAAAACTCTACAAGGTGCAGGTAATCCTCCCACCTCATGGGGTTGTTCATGACATACATTCGAATCATGTCCTCAACAATTTGGTTTACTCTCTCTGTCCGCCTGTATGACTGCAGGTGATTTTCAGTGCTAAATTTCAACTGTGTCTCCAATCCAGAGAATAAATATCTCCAAAATTTTCCTATAAACTTAACATCTTGATCCGATATAATTGCTTTGGGTATCCCGTGCAATTTACATATCTCTTTCAAGATGATATCAGCAACGTTCATTGCTTTGTAGGTCCACTTCCCAGGAATGAAGTGTGCTGCTTTCGACAACTTGTCGATGACCACAAAAATAGAATATTTTTTCTTCTTAATATTTGATAAACCAGTGATAAAGTCCATACTAATGACCTCCCCCTTCCATTCCAAAATGGGAAATGGCTGCAGTAATCTCACAAGATGATGATGCTCAAATTTGACTAGCTAGAATTCCTGACATTTCGCAATAAACATTGCAATGTCGGCCTTTAACTTAGGCTAGAAAAAGTTTCTCTTGACAATGGATATCATCTTTTGATATCCTGGGTGTCCTGAGTAGGGTGCCTGATGAAAGTTCGTGAGGATGCTGGACCGAAGGTCCCCTCCTTTTGGAACATACAAGTGATCCTTGGACAATAGCAGTCTAGATTCATCTACCTTGTATTCTTTTTGTTGTTGAAACAACCTATCCTCCTGGACTTTCTTGAGGATTTCCACATAGAAGGGATCAACTCCGTTGGCCACTATAATCCTCTCATGCAAATCTGCAACGGTTTGGCTCAAGTTCACCTCATAAATCATATGATTTCATTGTCTCAAAGCATCAGAAACCTTATTCTCTTTTCCCTTAATGTGCTTTAGCTCAGAATGGTACTCGCTGAGGAAAGACAACCATATTGTTTTCCTCGCATTCAGATCTGGTTGATCAAATAAATACTTTAGACTCATATTTTTTGTCTTCAGAAGAACTTCCTTCCTATGAGGTAGTGCCTTCACATCCTCAAAGCATGGATGATGGAAGCTAACTCAAGACCATGCGTAGGTTAATTCTTATCATGCTCTTTTAACTTCCAAGATTCATAATAGATCGCGTGATCATTCTACAAGAGGACTCCACCAAGTCCTTCCTTTCTTGCATCGATGCAAACAATGAAATCCCCATTGGGATCCGCAATTCATAACACTAGTGCAATCATCAAAAGCTGCTTAAGCTTTTGAAAACTTTCTTCACACTTAACAGTCCATAAGAACTCACTTGCTTTCTTCAACAAATCAGTCATGGGGCAAGTGATTCTCAAGAAGTTCTCAATGAAATTTCAATAATATCTGGCTAATCCCAAAAGGGACCTAATGTCAGTGACAATAGTAGTGGTAGGCCAATCCTTTATGGCTTTAATATTTTCTGGCTCCATAGATATCCCTGTCTCAGAGATAATGTGACCTAGATACTTTATATGTGGTTTGTAAAAATCACATTTACTAAACTTAACGTAAAGCTGGTGTTCTCTCAACACTTGTAGTACTATGCGAATATTTTCTTCGTGTTCTTATTTATTCTTCAAATAAACCAATATATCATCTATAAATACCAAGACAAACTTATCCAGATACCTACTGAATATGTTTTTCATTATACACATAAAGTTTGCGGGTTTATTGGTCAACTCGAACGTCATCACTACAAACTCGTAGTGCCCATACCTTGTACGAAAGGTGGTTTTGTGAATATCCTCATCACGAATCTATACCTGATGGTATTCAAATCGCAGGTCAATCTTTGAAAATATTCTGGCTCCTCCCACCTCATCGAACAAGTCATTGATCCTAGGGAGTGGGTAACAGTTCTTGATAGTCATTTTGTTCAATTGGCAGTAATCGATGCACATCTGCATCGTACTGTCTTTCTTCTTTACGAATAGTTTTGTTGCTCCCCAAGGAGACACATTGGGTCGGATATACCCTTTCTTTATTAACTCCTACAAATGCAGTTTGAGTTCCACCAACTCAGGTGCACTCATGCGGTAAGGGAACTTGGAGGCCGAAATTGATCCTAGGGTCAATTCGATGGAAAAGTCTAGGTCTCATTTTGGAGGTAATACGGGGATTTCCTTGGGAAACACATCTTTGAATTCTTCAAGAATGGGGAAGTATTCTATGTGTTGTTCCCTATCGAACTCTATGTCTCGGATGTTTACTGCAAACAACTTGCAGCCTTTCCTAACGCGTTTCTTTGCTTGTAAGGCAGATATTTGTCTTACAGAAACTTTCTTTGGAATGCCCTGACCATTCATTTGGTTCCCTAGGCTATCAGTACACAAGATAGACTTGTACAAACAATCAAGAACGCCACGGTGTTGTTCTAGCCAGTCCATGACAATAAGTACATCGTACGATCCTAAAGGTAGGATTTTCACGTTTACTTTTGTAGGAAAACCATTCAGGTTTACCTCACATTCTTTAACAATTTTCGAAACCTTCCGTTTCATACCTGTGGCTAACTAAACCAACCAAGGTTTATCATGTTTTACTTTTCCTAGTTTTCATATATCAACAATTGTAAGAGAAGCATAGCTCCGACAAGCACGGGGATCGATAAGTATTGAAATAGAACTGTTCCAGATCTTACCTTCTATCTCAACCATTGTATCTTGATGATCTACCTATCTGACATCTAATGTTGCATAGATTTGCGGTGTTCGAGCTATGTCCTCAATAGTTGGCTCTTCTTGTAAGTTGTGATAGACGCCATTGGTCTTGTTCTTACAATCTCAAGCATAATGAGGCCCACTGCATTTCCAACACTTGATATGTAGCAGGGTAGCATTGGCTCCACTTGCTACTGGTTTGTTAACATTAGCAACTAGTAAATAAGGCTTTGTACCATATTTCTTGAAGTTATTTTTCACTTGAAAGCTATTAATCTGCTTTCTGTATGGATGTGGGTTGGACCCAGGTTTGCGGTTATCAGAGAAGTTTTTAGACTTGTCTCGGTTTCGGTTCATGTTCTCCTGCCTCAATTGTCCATGCTCATAATAGAGCCTAGCTTTGTGCAGTATGGTATCCAAAGTCTTAGGCATGTCGAATTCAATCCTGTCCCAAAAACTAGGAGGAAGACATCCTAGGAACTGATGGATCTTTACCTTTTCTTCTTTGATGTATGGTACAAAATGCAACAGATCTAGAAATCTGTTAATGAACACGTCCATAGTCATGGATTCCATGCGTAGTTCGTGAAACTCTTTCACTTTTTGGTCAAAGAATCTTTTCGACATATATTTTTCTTGGAAAATCTTTCGAAAAGTATCCCAACATATTTCCCACAGCTCATCTTTTCGGGTGTGTTTTAAATCTCTCCACCATCTAAATTCCTTGCCATTCAAGTTATAGATGGCAAGAAGAGCCTTCATCTCACTTGAATAGTTATGAACCTTGAAATACTTACTCATGCCTAGCAACCACTCTTCGGTGTTTTCCCCAGCATTTACTTCACCTTCATAGGTCAGGGGTCTTATTTTTTGAAACTCCCCTTGAAGACTGTCATTGCTTCTTTGTTTCTTTCTTCGCGGAGAAAGAGAGTCATCACTAGAAGGACTATGATGATCTCCTTTCGGTGCTTCATAGGTGTGTTCCTATTTTTCTTCTTCTCTTGGGATGCTGGCATGTTTATGGTAAGGTTCTCTTTTGGAACTATTTGTGGACTGGGTAGGTTTACCCTATGGGCTTCCTCCCGTCATATTTCTTAGTAATGCTTCATTTATAGCTTGTTGTTCTTTTCTTTCATTCAGGATTTATTCTTTGAGACTTCGCAATTCTGCTTGAAGACTGTGTATAGTCTTCAAAATATCAGAATTCATCTCCACCACCAGTTCTCCTTCTGGGGTGGGGGTGTTCATTCTACCTTTCCGGCTGTAATCTCCCTTGGTGTTCATAATTTGAACTGTTCCTGTAAAAATTCCTGTAACTGCAAAAAAAATTAATAGCAAGAAAAATTTCGGTTAGAAACCAAAATTTTAATATTATACTTGATTTTCTTTGCGGTGCTCTCTTGGTGTGCCCATAGGTCTTTTAGTATTGAAACTGGGCTCTGATACCACTTGTAATGTCCCCAAAAATCGAAAATAATGTTTTTTATAGGCTATTAAAAACTACCAAGACAAAACATTATTCACTTGCGGAACTAAATCGTACACTTCATGTACCAGTTGTTTACTTGTAAGTTGTTCTTACATTCTGTCATTTACTTTTAGTCATTATTATTAATGTATTTTACTTACGATGTCGTACTGTTGTTTACTTCTTAGTCTTATGTTTATACATCTGTCGCGTATGTGTCATTACTGGATTTAATTGTTTAGTCCTTTATGAATAGTCATACTTGTTATTTATAAAGTCCTAACTTAACTTTGTTTGTGGAAACAAAGTGGGCAGAGTTGCAGGACTCGTTCTCCCATGATGATTTGAGAGGCAAAGGTGTTTACTTGTTCGCAGGATTACCTATTTCTATGAACTAAGGCACCTATTTGATTTCACATGCAGCTCATACTTTGGTGCAAAGGGCCTTATTTAAAGAGTTATGAAAGTCTTGATCCTAAACAACCTACTACTAATTGTTACGGTTTCTCCCTGACTCAGATTTATAACATGGTAAGTGCTATTCTCAACAATTTTGCTATCATTGCTAAATTTCCTATACACTACTCATGCTTCCTTATGGTTTTATATTTCTTCGCTTATATATTAGTATATTTTACGTTCGATGTTTATGTTATTAAAAACTATTAACATCTCCTATATTTTCCATTTGTAGGTTATTGTTTTCGCTTAAATATGGACCTTTGATTTTTATGAGGGTTGAATGTTAACATGGCATATTGCATATGCCATGTTCACTAAGCATTAAGATTAAGGCCATTCACATTGTATTAAGTTAAGGCTTTAAGCCTATGGTTTATATGGTATTATGTTCTATGCCTTGTAGCTTGACTTATGACTAGCGCAGACCATACTTGGACTTTGCACTAATCTTAACCATGCAATGTATTAAACCTTGTAATATAATGACCTTGTGATATGATTTGGGGTGATGACTTATCATATAGTTGAACCATATACGTTGGGGTTTAACGAATTCCATGGTCGTGGGGACTATTGTTTAGCAACGATTGTAAACTATGGAAAGGTGGGTTTTTGGCTTTGAAGGTGGGTACCAGCTGGTGCCATTAATGCACCTTTGTTTTCGTTGAAGCCCTCACTTAGGCTTGGCTCATGATGGTTTGGTCATTTCACTTGTCAATTGGGATTTTTCTTCACTCTCCGCAGAGGATAATGGAGGTGGCCTCCAGACCAGGAAGGGAAGCTTCGCTTTGGGTTTTCTTTCCTGCTATTTCGTGTTGCTCTGAAACTTCTATAGTTGCCATACTTCTAATTCATGGTGTCGTTGTTTGGTTGCAGGTGCCGAGGGATGGTGGAGAGAATCTTGGCTCCAGCTTTGTCGTGGTTTTTACTGTGAACAAAATGCAAGGTAAGCCTTGCTAACAAGCTTACACTTTTTGTCTCTCAGCCTGTTTGCATTGTATTTCGTCATTTGATGTTGGGGTTTGAATTCTCCTTCGGGCTTGTAATGCATAGACTTAGGTTTTTAAATTAATGTTGTAGTGGTTTTGGCCATGGAGCAAACTCGTGTTTCTCACAGGCTCTGTGTATTTAATTTTTGGGTTTTGTAAATTATAAAAGGATTCGGGCTTTTGAGCCATGGGCTGCACCATTGCTTGCAATGGTGCCATAGCCCATTGGCATGTCTATGTAGACTTGACTGTGATGATGGCATTACTGTGCATAATGTAAATACTCTATGTTTTAATGATGTGGCAATGGTTATTATGCTTACTATGTGTTATGGATGGAATTAATTGTTGCGTTAATGGTTTATTAACAGGCATGCGCCTACGTTATGATTTATGTGTTGGGTATTTATATTTAGTTTTAATGGTTGACAGCGTGGGTTAAAGCCCATTCTGTATATGGCTTGATCCTTTCCCTTAGTGCCTGCAACAGCTTCAATGTGTTTTATTAATGTTTACATTTCATCGATTTAGAGTGTGGGGTGAAATCGTTAACATAGTTAGTTTATTATTAAAACTACACCGTGTATTTTTATTTTGTATGTTGTAAATGGCTTGGGTGAATGTTGCGCAGCTTCAGGTGGTTGTTTTACTGTTTAAATATTTCATGGGTTTAGTATTATAATGTGGACTATATATATATATATGCCAGGTTGCAATCCCATAATGGCCTTCATCGTTGTGGTTAGACTTTTAAACAAGCACTTTGTGTAATATTTGTCTTGGCCAAGGCTGTGCTTACAACATTGGACAGAACCCAGGGTCTTACAACTTCGATGTAGTGTAATGGTTTGTTATTGTTTTATCATGGATTTTATTAATGAATCCCTCATACTTTAATGTATAGTGTGGCCTTCGCAAATTATAGCCACGGGGTCTGAATCCTGTTCGTGGATAATTGTAATGAGTTGTATTTTATTTGGACAAGGGTTTGGCTTGTATGCCTGCAGGATTCAACTCATGTCTTCATTGTAATTATTTGGAAATGTGACATGATTTCGATATCGTTTATAACAAGAAATGATTCATGTGTAAGATGTATTGTTTTATTCATTATATGGAAAGAGATTGTACGTTATGTAATTTTGGTTTTAATGTTTATGCATGAATTAAATGGTTGTATATGGAGTCTTGCAACTTGGGTTTGTGAACCCATAGGGTCGTATCGTGACCTCTGTGTTAAAATGGCAGAGTTCTTTAATTATTTTAATTGTTTACTTGGTTAATTTGTAATTAATAGTTATGAGAGGCCTTTAAAGATTCATGCATGCGATTATGGTATGGTTTAAATTAGGATTGTGGGTTTTATATGTGAATAGAGATGTGAATCTAGGACCAAAAGGATGGTCACGACATTGTTGTTCATTTAATTTTAATGCTGTTATTAAATGGACTGATTTTCTACTTAGTTTGTATCCAATGTGACAGACCTTGAAAGGTCTTTAATTGATTATTTATCTTGGATTTAATGTAGAATAGTTTATAGATAGCTTTCATATTTCTTTATTTATGTTTTTAAATATTGTTTCTAAGATTAATCTATTTTAATCTATAACATGTCTCTACTGACAAATGGAATATGCCAGTAGGGTATATAAATACTAAGTGAACAATACTAGCAGGTTTGAAATAACCTAGTTTGTACATAACCCATATTTATCAATAATACTACTTACAGAAATTAAGCTAGGGTGTAGAACCCTTGATGAACATTAGTCAATACATTGAATTTGGAGAAATAAACCAGTAATTAAACCCTAGCTAAACCTGGTATAATAAATCATTTACAACCTAGGGTTAATATATTATAAGATATATAAACCCTAGAAGATATAGACAGAGTAATCATTTATAGGTTTAGAAATACAATATGAACCTTTACCTAAAGCAGCCAGCATTTATGCTAGAAATGAACTTGACATACTAAGAACTCATACCTATAATTTTCTGAAGCTCCTTTAATGGCTGAACCTGCACACTTTAAAGAACAAGCATTAACCAATTAAGACAGATCTAACCTCTTGTTTTGATGACCAAATCACTTGGGAAATACCATGTTCCAACCAACCATGATCTAGAACCGTTCCTGGTTTTTATTCAGATCCCCTTGAGCTGGACTCCAACATGCAAGTAGCTTTGAGCTCCTAAGGTAGGGTTTTCTATCTGGTGTATCATATCTAGATCAGTTCTCCTTTTTCCTTCCAAGAAAATGTTCTCCAAGAATTACTTGAGAGAAAACAGGAAGAAAAATGACTCCTCTCATGATAGATCAAAACCCCAATCCTTTCCTTTGCTCAAGTCTTTATAGACATAATTTTCAGTCAAAGGGATAGTTAAATCAAGAAACCATGGTTTCTTGATTTAATCCTTTTCAATTACTTTGGGTAATTATTAATATTTTAACTTGGGTAATTAGTAATTATTAATATTTTAACTTAGGAACTTATACATACCATGTATAAAGTACATAATAATATATCATTTTGTCAACAATGTCTTTGGGCATCATATACCATGATCCTTACACTTAATGACAATTCTTCATTAAATTCAAGTAGGTAGGTGGTTTAGGTCTACTAGGCTAGGCAACTCTAAACATCCTTGCATGTTGGATTTCCCTCATATAACATGGTAGCTCTTCACTACTTGATGAGAATACAGAAATTTGAAATTTCATTTAATCACTTATAAATAAGTGTGATCAGATCAATATGTTTCTCGAGGAATTTTCACTCGGAAGTTATTAAATTGTTTTCAGTAACCCCTAGCGCTCACTAGATCCCATACTCAACGCTTTAATAGAGAGTTACAATTCAGTGCAATTCCAGAGCTCCTCACTCAACACGAATGCTAGGACGGTACTTGTATGATACACCTAGGGATACAATGTCCAAGGATCCGATGCTGCAGAGATTATGTTCAACATCAACATGGAAGGCTCTAGGGATTATGCCCAACACTTCCAATTATCTTTTCATGTGTTCCAAAGCTTCTCGCTCAACACAAAGGTAAGCACTCATTTTCTTCAGAGCTTCTTGCTCAACACAAATAACCAATCACTCAAGTGCTCCAGAGCTTCCCTCTCAACACAAATCATCAATCACTCAAGTGCTCTAGAGCTTCCCGATCAACACAAAACATCTCATCAATCATGTGCTTCAGGGTCCATGCCCAACACAAAATATTTCATCAATCATGTGAGTCAGGGTCCATGCCCAAAACAACCAACATACATATTCATATATATCATCAACAATTGGCTTACGACCAATATATAAAACAAATCATCATGTTCATATGCAGTGGGGTCTTCGACCCAATATAAAAATAAAACATCAAGATAATCATCATAATCAATCGGAACATGCCTATAACTGTTAGGTCCAAAATTCGGGATATTACATCAAAGACAATTTAGTGAGTACCAATCATTGGTAGGGGTGATGTATGAACATCGCTTCAGTGTATACAAATATCAAGATCTTCTCGTTTGACTAACTGATATAGAAACATTATTAACATCGGCTTGAATTCTTCCTTTGCTTCATGAAATGAATGTCCTTGTGAAAATGGCTCAGCGTGGTACAATGTATATTGTAGAGTACACAAATGAAAGGAAATTAGCATGCCTTGCATTGGATAATTTGTATATGATGTCAGGGTCTTTTACAAGTCCAACATTTAACAGTTGGACTACTTTTATTGATATAGAAAATTTTGAAAATTATTTGAAGTTTGATGAAAAAGGGAGACTGTGTATGGGAGTGCGTGGGTATATGGTTCCCTTTCATTATGTTAGTAATATGGGACAAACCACTGAAAAGTGTCATTTGTCAAGAGACCAGTTCAATGATATTGTGATTTCAGTGAGACACAAATTGCACAATCACTATCATTAGAGATAAGAGAACGTCTTCATAGACACCCTCAATATTGGAACACTGAAAAAGATATAGACACTTTGAAAATTGAATTTTTAGCAAAATTGAGTATTTTAGTGCATCACTTTGGTAGGAATGTTAAGGTACCAGGAGAAGAGATTGGAGTTATATTATATTCATCAAAATTATATCAACAAAATACTTGCTTTGCTGAAACAATGTCAGATCAATATCGTGTTTTGGAGAAACCTATAGAATATGGTCCAGTAATCAAATTATGGACTATTTTAGGTGAAAGTCAATATTTACAAGAAAACATGTCAGAGTATTTCAAATTAGTCGATTTATGTCAAACCATGATTTTTGGATTAGTGGAAGACGAGAGAATGTTTAGTGCACTATCATTCTTGAATTCAAAGTTGAGGAACAAGCTTGATAAAAATATGGATACTTGTTTAAGATTATATGTAAAAAATTATGACATTACCAATTTTCCTTTCAATAGAGCTCTAGCACTTTGGTGATTATATTGTGAGAGGAGATGAGAATGCAATATAACAAATGTTTCCAATGAACTTGGTACATAACATAATGTTTTTGAGGCTCTTAATGATATTTCATCTACGGAAGTTCATGTTCAAAATGCAGAAAGTGAGGATCGACATGGGAATTGGGAATTTGATATCCCACAAGATATTATCTAAATTAATATACATTGGTAGTGTATAAATAATAAATGCAATTTAATATATCATGTGATTCTTGTTATTTTAACTTTGATGCTCCTCCTTTTTGGAGTAGGTTGGAAAAATGAAATTCTTGATAGGAGAAGGATTACCATATATAAAATTGAACTTGCATTCTAGGTAAAAATAGGTTCGATAGTTTATAATTCATATTAAATATGATAATATTGGAGATACATTTCCTTTATGAAATCTATTTGAAGTTTGATGTTTTGATAGTTAACTAACACATTTTTTCTTATATTTGATAGGAAATAAAGTTGGGACCTATCTATTTATAGATATCGTCTTAGTATTAAAAGTTAAATAATTAATTTAACAATAATTCTGCTTAGCTAGAATGGACTCAGTCAAAAATTAAAACTTTTTAACTTTGATATCTTGGAAGATATTAATGGTTTGTTGTTTCTTGATTTGGAGCATTTTTTCAAATTTGAAAGTTTGTGTTTATTTTGGTTCAATTTATTTTTATTCCCTTGATACTTGACTGCAGTTTTTGCCCTTTGTACTAGATTGATTAGTTTCATAAATTGCTTGTTTGTTTCTTAAATTTGGATTGCATTTATTTTTCTTATAATTTTACTCCCTTGATACTTGATTGTGATTTTAGCCCTTTGTATCCCTTTGTAGCATTCAATTTTTTGTTATAATTATTATTGTTCTCTTTAAATATTTGATGTTTTGAGGAAAGATTCTTGTATTTCCTTTCACTTTTTTGGATGACTTAAGTCTTCACCATTTAAATTTTAGAATCTACTATGTTTATTTTATATTTTCTTTGAAAATACGAGTTGGTTTTTAGAAATGGAAATGTGATCTGAATTCCTAAGAGAATCGAAAAATGGTATAAGCATTGGCTTACTAGGTTCCTATGCATTCATCATAGGAGACTTATTGGCATTGAGACCAACATTCATCTAATGAAATTTTATTGTTTATTTCATGACTAAAAGATCATTACATGTAGCCTATAGGATTTTGGCCATATTTATAAATAAAGCTTGAAAGAATACGTTGAGCTACATGTTTCTAAAATTTTCCCTATTGTGAATCATACATAAAGATGAGCGTTTGTATTTTATGGAAAGTTTGTAAACTATAAAAAGGTGTTTTTTTTGTTTTAATGTTTTGTGAGAGGAACCTTATTATCTTTCTCTTATACAAATTATTAACCTTGATTGTACGTTGTGCTAGAAAATGGGGACATCCTTGCTATAAATATGTTAATGTTTATGTGAATGCTATGCAACCATCCATTGAAGTTTTTTGACAGAATTTATTAAGCCTTATATTTGGAGTAGTGTTTCAAACAACTATTTTTATTTTAGATATATTTTTAAATTGAGGGGGATGATTGGTCCCAACATGTTTTGTGAAAATTGACCGTACATTGAGTGTAGTATAATAAATGAGCTTCACACTTTGATAAAATGTTCTACTGTATATTGCAAGTATTTATGAAAGCATCTCTCCATTTTATCTCTAAGGAGGTTTGAACTTAGTAGTATACAAGTAGTTGTGATGAATAAAGTCAAAAATTTAGATTGGAAATTATATTTTCTTTACAAGGTGTTCTAGTGCAAGAGTACGTGATAAATACAAAGTAAATACAACATCATCTAGGTAATTTTCTTAAGACAAATTTTGTTAAGACTTAAGTTTTTATCTTTCACTGAAAAATTCACAAAAATTTACAAGATTTTTAATTCTGTGAAAGACTCGCTAAATATTATACAAGGTTTTATAATTTTGTGAAATATTGGTCATTATTTCACAAGATTTTATAATTTTGTAAAATATTCGCCAATATTTTACAAGATTTTATAATTCCATGAAAGATTCGCCCATATTTTACAAGGTTTTATAATTCCATGAATGATTTGCCAAAAAATTATATATACATATTATATTATTGATAAAATAGCCTTCACACTTTCTCATGTATCATGGGGGTTCACCCATTTATTATATATATAAATTTAGGGGGGGTTCTTAAAATTTTCCCTGAACATAAATTTTTCTTAACATTGAATCTCACATTATTAATCAGCCACATCATGGGATTGTCACGGTGAAACATAACCCTTCAGCAATGTTGCAGTTTTATATAACCATTGATGAACATTAAATACACCGTAACCCTTGATAAACATCACAATGCGACATAACCGTTGATGAATGGTTATGTTACATTATTAATGTGTTGCATCTTGAGTTGTGTTGACATATGTCAAACATTGTAGTGAACCATGGATGATTTTGGTAAACCATGTTTAACTTTACTTTGATCATAGATAACCATGGTTGAATTTAGTGAGTCATGTTTGACTTTAGTAAACCATGGTTGACTTTGGTTAACCATGTTTGACTTTAGTTTGACCATAGTTAACCATGGTTAAATTTAGTGAACCATGTGGCCATAGTTCACAATGCAACATGAAATTTTTTAAACATTGAATGTTACATTATTAATTTGTCACATTTTGTACATTGTCGTAATGCAGCATAACCCTTGACTAATGTTACAATGTGACATAACCATTGATGAACGTTGAATGCAATGTAACCTTTGATAAACATTGTAATGCGATGTAACCATTGATGAACAATGAATACAACGTAAAGCTTGATAAACATCACAATGTGACATAACCCTTGATGAATGTCGATGTCACATTGTTAATGTGTCACATTTTTAGTTTTGTTTGCATATATTAGACACTGTGTCGAACCATGGTTGACTTTAGTCAATCATGTTTGACTTTAGTTTGACCATAGTCAACCATTGTTGACTTTAGCGAGTCATATTTGACTTTAGTTAAGCATGGTTGACTTCAGTTAGCCATGCTTGACATAGCCCTTGATGAATGTCACATTGTCCACCATAGTTAACCAGAGTGGATTTTAGTGAACCAAGTGGTCAAAATTGACATCATAAGATGAAGATGTCAAATTATTAATGTCTTGCATATTGAGGATTGTCACAATCCAACATAACCATTGAATAATGTCATAATATGACTTGACCCTTGATAAATGTCATAAGGAAGCATAACCCTTGATTAACATCAAAATGTGACATATCCCTTTATGAACGTTGAATGCAATGTATAGTCAAGATAAACATAAAAATTCGACATAACCCTTGATGAACGTCAAATGTGACATTGCTAATGTGTCATATCTTAATTTGTGTCGGTATATACCAGATACTATATAGCAAACCATGCTTGACTTTGGTAAACCATGCTTGACTTTGGTAAACCATGTTTGACTTTAGTTTGACCATAGCCAACCATGGTTGACATTAGAAAGTCATGTTTGACTATGGTTTGATTTGGTTAACCATACTTGACTTTAATTTGGCAATAATTAACCATGGTTGACTTTAGTAAACCAGGTGGCCACAGTTCACAATGCAGCATGAAATTTTTTTAACATTGAATATAACATTATTAATCTGGCACATCTTACGAATTATCACAATGCGACATACCCCTTCAGTAATGGTGTAATGTGAGATAACCATTGTGAACAACAAACACAATGTAAGCCTTGATAAACATCACAATATGACATAACCCTTGATGAAATCTTAATGCAAGGTAACCCTTGATAAACATCACAATGCGACATAACATTTAATGAATGTCAAGGGTTAAAATAATGTGTTAAATTTGGAAAAAGTCAACCATGATTGATTTTAGTTAATGCTTGACTTTAGTTAACTATAGTTGACTTTATTTTGACCATAGTTAACCATGGTTGACTTTAGTGAACCACATGGCCATACTTCACAATGCGACATCAAATTTCTTGAACATCAAATGTCACATTATTAATGTGTCACATCTTGGGCATTGTCATAATGTAGTATAGCCATTGTTGAATGTTGCAATAAGACGTAACCCTTATGAATGTTTCAATGCAATGTAACCCCTAATAAACATCACAATGCAACATATCCTTTGATTACTGTTAAAGGTGAAATTGTTAATGTCTCACATCTTTGGTTGTGTCGACATGTCCCCAACAATGTACCAAACCATGGATGACTTTGGGAAACCATGCTTGACTTTAGTTTAGCCACATTCAACCATTTTTTAGCTTGGTTAACTATGGTTGAATTTAGTTTGACCATACTTAACCATGGTTGACATTAATGAACCATGAGGCCATAGCTCACAATGCGACATAAAAGTTCCTGAACATCGAATGTCACATTATTAATGTGTCACATCTTGGGTATTATTGCAATGGGGAAAAACATTTACCAATTTTGCAATGTGGCATAAACCTTGACTAATGTCACAATGTGACATAACCCTCAATGAATGTCCCATCTTCAGTATTATTGCAATGCGGAAAAACATTTACCAATTTTGCAATGTGGTATAAACCTTGACTAATGTCGCAATGTGACATAACCCTCAATGAACATCCCAATGCAACATAACTGTTGATAAACATTACAATGCGATGTAACTCTTGATGAATGCCAAATGTCACATTATTAATGTGTCTCATCTTTGATTCTATCAACATATATCAACATATACCGGACACTGTACCAAACCCTAGCCAATGTTGGTCAAGCATGCTAATAAATAATTTAGAATATTAATCTTTTTTTTTTCCAAAAAGTGAATTCAAATTACTTATATAAAGAAATTTATGTTAGTATTTCTTTTCTTCCAAAAAAGTGAGTTCAAGTTACATAATGCCTAGTGAATTCTTTTTTAAATATATTTGAATCCTTTCCATCATCTTTATCATTCACTTCACATAGATATACTATATTTTTTGTATAGTTTATGTCATCCCAATTACTAATAAAATCGGCTTATAATACCATATGTGAATAAATTTAACTTTCTTCTAAGTGACAATAAAATTCTAATTCAATAAAAAGTATTGATATTATCCTCCCTTAATATAAGAAATCACAAGCCAACAAATATGAGACTATATAATGTTTTCCATAAAAATAATTGTTCGAATTATTACATTGTTTTTAGGGTTACATTTATTGTGATATGCCTAGTATTATAAGCCAACAAATATGAGAATGCGTAATGTTTTACATGTAAATAATTTATAGTGAAGTTGATATTTCTATTAATATAGTTGAATCATTTCCAACATTATCTTTACCATTCACTTGATATAGATATACTATATTTTTTCCATAGTTTGTCCAATATTATTATCTTTATGTACAATTTACAATTGAAGACATGAAAAAGTGTCACTTGAACTTGATACATGTAAACTTATATATATGCATGCCTGAAATTGCTAAATCCATTAAGAAATCCATGGAAATATATAGATCTATATGTTTTTCCATGTTTTATTATGAGCCAACAGACATTGTTTTTAGGGATATCATTATTGAGACATGCCTAGTATTATGAGCCAACAAATATGAGACTATTAGAATGTGAAATGTTTTCATGTAAATAATGCATAAATGAACTTGTTCCTTTTATTAATATAGTTGAATCATTTTCAACATTATCTTTATCATTCACTTCATATAGATATACTATAATTTTTCTATAGTTTGTCCAATATTATTCGCTTTATGTACAATCTACAATTGAAGACACAAAGAAGTGTCACTTGAACTGATACATGTGAAATTATCTTTATCATTCACTTGCTATAGATATACTATAATGTTTCTATAGTTTGTCCAATATTATAAGCTTTATGTATAATCTACAATTGAAGGCATGAAGGAGTGTGTGTGTGTGTGTGTGTTATTAGAAGGGATAAATGACCAAAATTGATAAATTTAAGTGAGCTAACTAAAAAAGACCAAGATAAATGACCACTTTTGGTCACGAGATAAAAACCAACTTAAAACGACCAAGATAAATGACCAAATTTGGTCACGGGATATCTAGACTAAAAATGACCACATAACAATTGGTCATTTATTTGGTCATTTTTAGTTGTCACTCCGGGAATGAAAAAAATTACAAATTTGACAATGAATTTTTACATTTTACTAAATTATAACATATATATAATATATATTTACACGTCCCTATATTAACAAAATTGAATTAATGCAACCCAACTATATGTTAATTTGGACATGACCTTGGCATATAAAAAAACCCACTAAACCTTGGCATATAATGTTAATTATAAGGCTAATTTGCATGACCTTGACATATAATTATAGTTTTTATAGGCTAATTTGGACACGATCTTGGTACCTTGGCTAATTAATTCAGTGGAATCCACGTTTGTTAAAGGGTATTTTTCTATTTGGACCAGCGGTCGTTATAGAAAAAATTATATTATCTAGACCTTAGAAGATCAACTCATATAATATGGGAGCGATAAACATTTTCATCATCATATTATGCACTCAAAATGGACTCAATTCACATAATAAACTCAATTCACATAATGAACTCAATCCTAGCATTAATATAACCTACGAGACATTTGTGGATAACAAAAACATGCTGACCATGCTATGTCGACCATCGACTCCATAGACATTTTGTACTCATCTATGTATTGTTTATTAAAATAATATAAATATATAAACTCATTAAAGTTAATATATAAATTAGTTTACCATCTAAATTTTTTATATTAAAAACCTATAAATATTACATACAAAATAATTAATACAAAACATTTTTTCAAACACATAAATTTATATTAAAAGCCTATAAATATTACATACAAAATAAATTAATACAAAACATTTTTTCTATAACACAAATATATATATAATAAAAAATACATTTAATACAAAACAGTATTAAACCAATATTATAATAATAAAAATACATTGTAACAAACTATACAATATTGTAAAAAAACTATATTATACATCTAAACATAATATTGTAACTAGCTCCATCGACAATATTAACAAATTTGGTACTAAATACTCCTACATTATGGACTAACCATGCTGATTAATTCTTCCACCTCCAAATGGGAAAGTGATTAATAACAATGGACCTTGCATAGCCTGAACTAGCCAGGTAGCGCCAATGATTAATGATGGGCATATTTTGCAACCCTGCACCAGTTCAAGCACCCCGCCAAATCGATATTCGGTCCCAAATATTTCCCTTTGGTAGGAGCAAGTGGTTGGTTGGTTGTGAGAGGATGAATTAGGTCTGAGAGGCATCGTTGGGCATCTATTAGGCCATGCAGATTGAAATTGAGACACCGGTTGAAGGGTTTGAAAAATTGGCTATATATTTTCAATTGCTGCCATGGATAGAAGGGCATTGGAGCAAACTTGGAGGATTTGAAGAGGCATGCATAGAATTCTGGAGCATTGGAGTTGAATGTGCAGTTGAAATCCCATTCATAGGTTATTAAATTCCTTTTTTTTTTAATACACTTTAAATACAAGGTTTCTCTGGTTTATTTTTTTCCATGAAAAAAAAATGACGGTCCACATTATGGAGTACACCCATTATTACATGGTTTCTCTGGTTCCCCATAATTTTTTTCACTGTTTCCCTTAGACGTCACAACAATATTGTAGCACACATATTGTCCCCAAAATAGATGATTGTATCTTTAATTGAGCCAATGTTTATAGCTTGAGACAAAATTGACACAGATTTTGAAACCAACTCTCTTTAACTGGGCCTTCCATCAGGGCATCTTCAAAAGGAATGTCTTCCAGGATAGAATCTAAAATTATTTATTCCATTCCTTCACTTCCCAATGAAGGAAGATACTACTTTTGGAAGTTTAATATGGATCCAGTCTCTTGAGATTAAAAAAAGATTATGTTCCTAATCGGTAACCTGGAGCTTCAGCATTATGAACTGTGACTTTTACATATTTATCATACTAATTTAGAGATTCAACAAAGAGAAGTAGGGTATTTGTTCAACTCAATGTTGCACCCTTGTCATAGGTAGGAAAGTATGTTTTGTAGTACTTAGACTTTCGTTTTGTAATTTCCTTGAAACCTTTTCTAGGCTTCTTATTCTTACACTTTTTCATTTTGAGTGGAAATACAAGAGAATAAATGAAGGCTTGAGATGGACTCAAAGTAAACCATATTGTAGAAACAATTAAAGACAGTGGGCAATCATGAAATCCTAATATTTATCAACTCTTGCTAGATTTCAATTCCTAGTCACTTTCAAGCTCCATCCTACTTGTGCTCTTTAGGATATTGCTGAGTTCTAGGGGTAGAAATTTGTAGTCTTTTAAGGTCAAAGAGGTCCAACTTTAATACCCATTCCAAAAATGACACTTCTATTGCATCCATGAGTTTTAAAATTATGTGGTTCTCAAGAGTAATCTATTTTCAGAAGAAAAAAAATTATTCTTAATATTTCTACGATTGTGTATATATCGTGTGAATGGTGTTAGTTCATTTAATGTGGAACATTCATCATTTATGCCCCAATGCCTCCTAGACAACAAACCCAAACAAGGAAATATGAGGAAGATTCTATGTGTGTGTGTGTGCATGAGAGAGAGAGAGAGAGAGAGAGAGAGAGAGAGAGACATTGTGAGTATTTTTCCATTTTTCAATATCAAGGGGAATTGGAGCTCCAAGTAAAACTACCCTTTATACATTGCTTGCTGTTAGAAAAACATTAAAATTAAAAAACTTCATTATCATATTATTGCAAAGAATTGGGGTATGGAATTGCAGATGTTATCTTGTACCCAAAATATATAACTACGATCATGTGACCTACCACTTGTTAAAGTTAGTTCAAATATGGGACCCATTCTTGTAATGTCCCCGGTTTTGACCCTGTTTGCACGATGTAAATATTGTATGCATATGATGTATGTATACCTAGCGTGGAGCTCAAGGCCAAGGCCCAGCTAGTGTATGTTCGTATTTTATTTAAAATGGCAAAGCATTGGACATGATGTTACCCATGTGCTGTTTAGCCATGGAACATTGTAAAAATGATGTAAATAAACATCAAGCAATAAAATACCAAAACTGACTATGGAAGCAACGAATGAGAAGGGGCCATGTGTATCCACTAGGGAGAGGTGAAGGGGTTGAGGGATTGAACCATAAGCTGCCATATGTCATTGTGATAACCCATTTGACTTTCCTTGTTGACATTTAATTCTGTTGTAAGGAAGTGGTTGAAGAAAACAATCCATGGCTTTAATGGAGCATGGGCAGCCCAGAAATTCGTATGGCAGAGTATGGGCTCTGTTTTCTTGTACCACAAGTCACTCTATCTCTTGGGGATTGCTTCTTCCTCATCCCCATTCCATTGTGGAAGGACCCAGCATCATTTTCCATCCAAAAACGAGTTCCCAGCAGGGTGAAAAACCAGAAATCGCGACTATGCAAAAACCCACGTTTTGAGGAGCCAAAAATGTCCAGATTTGGTATTGGACAGTGAAATCCAATGGGGGATCCATGGGTATGAACCTTAGGGCGAATTTGGGAGCATTAGCTACCCCGAAATACATGGGAAAACCCAGTTTTTGCAGCCCCGAAAATCAGTGACGGATTTGAGTTATTCGTTGACAGAATGATGAGAAATCCAAGCGTGGATGCTGGAACAGAGGTTGGGTTTGCTTGATAAACCCAGTGATGGCTGAAATTTCAGGAAGCTAGCAGCTGGACCTTTCTATGCCCATCCTAAAGAGAACTGGAGGGAAGAGTTGCCTGAGGGACTGTGTAGCAGAGAATGGGACCTTCCTTGTGCTGGATGTGCATGACCATTTGAGTGAACCCATGGCTGTGAGTGAGCCCATCTAGTTCCTCCTTAGTGGATACACAGCCCAGCTCGGGGGTGATCTCTCAGCTGAAAGAATAGAGGCTGGACAGAGATCTATGGTTGGGTGGAACGTTGCTCTCACATAGCCAGTTGTTGGACAGCTTCATCTCAAGATAAGTATTCTCTGTGGTTTGAATGATGTTCATCTGTGGTTTTCCCTGTGCGTTAAATTACTCATGTTACTTGGATGAAATGATTATCTTAAATTAGTTGGTATGATGCTGGTGCATAGCATGAGAATGGAATTGATTATTATGTGATTATTTCACTATTCTGCCCGAATGAAATAAGCTGAAGCATCCCCTTCTACTTGTATGTTAATATGGTTATTCCGTTGTGTTTACGAATTGGGTTGTATTAATCCCATGATCTGTAATGTCTTAATTAATGACTGATATTTACATGTTGAATGAATGCTTGTTTGAATGCTGTTGTTTCCGCTGTGAATGAGGATTAAATTGCATCTGTGCATGATGAATAATCCTGTGTGCATATTTTAGTTTAAATCATCTTTCAGCATTGTGTTTTGGGCAATTCTTAAGCCTGTACATGTTCATGGGCGGTTAGCCTGGTTGTTTGAAGCATTGGTCGCGTCCTCTTTGCCGGTCGGAGGCATGGGGACGTGACAATTCTCAGGGAGGATGGTACCCTAGTCAGTTAACTAGGGCAGTGTAAGACCCTAAAAGGTACTCTAGGGACCCCAGTAGTCTCCTGGGTTCTTGCAGATGTTATCTTCTACCCACATTATATATCTATGATCATGTGACCTACCACTTTTTAAAGTTAGTGCAACTGCGAGATCCACTCTCAGGGATGATGGTACCCTAGTCAGTTAACAAGGGCAGAGTAAGACCCTAAAAGGTACCCTAGGCCCCCTAGTAGTCTCCTGGGGTTCTTGGTATGGGACCAAGCAGGTTAATGCCATGGAAAAGTCCCTAACATGTGGTTAGGGCCCCTATATGTCTCTAGGGTATTATGGTATGGGATCAGATAGTTTCTTGGACACGAGGTCCAAGCTGATTCTGTCGATTGAGACAGAGACTTCCTGGTCTGGGACAAGGCATATTCCATATTCTTGGTCTGGGACCAAGCAGTTCTTACAGGAACACCCCTGGTCAGTTAATCAGGTGAATCTAGATCAATTTGACCAAGATTATGATGTGTGATGTCATCTCTCCTAGTCGGTTATTTCTAGGTTGGTTCTCAAGGGACTAAGCACCCCTTGATGATGTCCCTAACACCTAACC
Source organism: Pseudotsuga menziesii (assembly GCA_001517045.1). Taxonomy (NCBI): domain Eukaryota; kingdom Viridiplantae; phylum Streptophyta; class Pinopsida; order Pinales; family Pinaceae; genus Pseudotsuga; species Pseudotsuga menziesii. Next base: position 102,397 of record LPNX010067174.1, read on the forward strand.
CTTAGGAGCATCACTGAGGACCATAGGATCACATCATCCAGGTTGGATCTTCCCCTTATACATTGATGATAAAATACATGAAACAATGTACCTTGAGAGAGATAAAACTTTAAGTCCTTGTCTAGTTGGTCATTTGGGAAAAATGGGTTGTTTTTCCACCTTTATGGCACACCTTGGTCTTTTGGGTATGAGGGTTACATTGTCTTCTTATTGTAACCACCTTTGGTTGAATTATGGTCATTTATCTCTTACTTGGTCCTAGTGTCCTTATGGTGGGTACCTTTGGTATGTTGACTTTTATCTTATGTTTTTTTATTTTTTGGACAATTCGTCAAATTAATTTTATGGTTTTATTTTGTAAGACCATTGACCATTTTATTTTATGGGTTTTATGTTTTAGACAATCGATCAAATTAATTTTATGATTTTATTTTGTAATACCATTGACCATTTTATTTTATGGTTTTTATTTTTTGGACAATTGGTCTCAGTTCTGTGTTCCATGTCTAGTCTAGGGTTTTTTTGCATATCTGTTTGAAAAAAATGTCAAGGTTTTTAAAGTTGCTATTCTTCTTCTGTGGATAGAATCTGCTGCTAGGTTGGGATGATGCTTGTCTCAGACCTGTTAGGGCTGGTCTTATTGCTGATAGGACTGCTGCAATCATTTTGTTGAACTGTTGTGACCTACTAATCTTGTCAAAGACTGCTATGACCTGTTGTAGGGTGTTGTATGGCCTGCTGCCTATCTCATACATGTGAGGGATGGTATTGTCCATGATAGGACTATTGCCATCATTTTGCTGAAATGTCGTGACCTACTAAGCTTGTCCAATGTTGTTGTGAGCTTGTCCAAAGCTGTTATGACATGTTGTAGGGTGGTGTATGGGATGCTGATAGGATTCCATGAGCCTGTAGAGTGTCGTGGGATTTGTTGTGGGTATCGTGAGACCAGTTGGGGATGTTCATGTTGTGACATGTCTTACTTGAGTCATGCATTATTTTCATGGGCTGGTTGTTGGCTCTTACCCTAACCGCGATTGTTTGTTGGACTTTACCTAAACTGTGGATTTATTGTTGGGATGTTACTAAACTATGGACTGTGCGTCTCTTACCCTGCATGACTGTATTGTGTATGATTGTGTCCCTTCTAGCGTGACTGTGTACCCACCGTGAGTTGTGTGTATTTGTTCTTCTCTACTAGTGTGATTGTACTGTGCATGACTGTGTCCCTCTGCTGGTGTGCATCTAAGGTTTGTATCCTTACTTTTATAACCCTCTTAATCTCTCTCTCTCTCTGAAGGTATGTCATTTTTTCACCCAGTTGACTTGTCCCTCCGATGACAAGATCAAACCTAAAAGTACTTGAGTATATGGTTGTTTCAAAATAATTGTTATGATTCTTTAATGCTGATATTTCATGTACATTATTGTTTTATCAGTTAATATTGTTACTATACATGGAATTTGATAAATCATCTCAAGTACCAACCTTAACATAGTGACCAATGGAGTGTTAAAGTTGAAAGAGATGAAAATTATGTTTGTAGTTATTTGCAGCAGTACTTTTCTGGATCTAACATTTTTTTAGTTTTGTTTATGTACTAAAGTATAAAAGTTTGATTCCATATTTCAGACCCTAACCTAACCCTAAAAATTTAACTCCACTTCCCTCTTTTTTGGACAACTCTTCCAAACATCTGAATATGATGCATGGTCCCAATGAAAAGACAGTCAAGGTCAGAGTCCTGTTGCATGTCAAACAAACCAACAATTATGAAGTTCATAATTGACAACAACCTTTGGAAAGTGAGGACTCTCAATTCCCATGAAACTAGTGTGTTGACAGTTGAAGACATGTTTCCTTACAATCCCTTAAACAAGACTTGAGAAAGAAGTACTCCTACTTTGTCTGATCTAAAACAATACAAAGGTATTTTTTTTACTTATTGTGCAAAGATCTGAATATTAGTCAACATTTAATCCAAAATGTAATATGTATAAATTTTTACTTATGTGTGAAATTCACTTTAACAAGAAACTTCAATTTCTCTTATCCTAATGGGGGCTTCTTATTATCCATTCTTAGCTCAATAGATATGAAGTTTCTTATAATATATTTTATTATCCATTCTTAGCTCAATAGATATGAAGTTTCTTATAATATATTTTATAGTATGATTATTTGTAGATAATAATTATAATTTAATTAGAAAAAATAAAAAGTTTATAATTTTAAGAAATAATACAAGTATCTTTTTATATTTTATAGTATGATCTTTTCTAAATAATAATTATTGTTTAATTAGAAAGAATTAAAAAGTTTATAATTTGAAGAAATAATATAAGTTTATATATATATATATATATATAGTATGATTAAAGAGATTATAGTTTTAAGAAATAATATAAGTATATTTTTTTTAATTTTTATAATATGGTTCTTTCACAAATATGTTTTATAGTATGAACTTTCTAAATAATAATGATATGTTTTATAACACAGTAGTTTAATTTGGTCGTATTGGACTTTTCTGTACGGAAATTCCAAGGCATTAGAAAATCATTTAATATTCGGCATAATAAGAATACCATAAATTTGCCTACATTTTTGGCACATATTATAAAATAAGAACTATTTAAATTTTATTGTTTTATTTTTAATTTTGTCCATATTCCTTTCATAGTTTTGGATTTTAAAAGTTTTAAGCTTTAAAATTTATGATATATATGTTGTTTTATTCTTTAATTATAAATATCAAATATTAGATTAGATTTAAATGATGTTTATTTTGTAATATAAATTTAAGGAACTAGTTATAATAGTAGATTTTAGTTAGGCTAACATTTTTTGAATATATTATTAGAAATTTGTTTTATTGTTATATAATTTATTTTTTACATTTTAATTATTTAATATTTTTATATTTAAATTTATAGAGACATTATTAGATAAATTCTTTTCCCACTTGGAGACTATATATATAGAAGTTTTAATGTTTTCTTTGATTTTTTGTGACAGGAAGTAGAGAAAAATGGCTCATGACGGGTGTTACATGCAAATATTGAATGTTATATGTATATTAAAAAAAAAGAAATTAACTTTAAAAAATAAGTTTTAAAAAAAATCTATACGGAACCTACTCTCGTGTTTTTTCTGTACTAGATTTTTTTGTTTTTTGAGTATGAATCTGTATTAGTACTCGAATTATGCTACTATGTTTTATAGTATTGTTTTATATTATGATTCTTTATAAATAATATTGATATGTTTGAGTTTTATATGTCTATTTTTAAAAATAAAATAAAAAATAAGTATTTTAGTTTACTTTTAAAAAGAATTAAAGAGATTACAGTTTTAAGAAATAAGATAAGTAATTCTTTTAAACTTTTATAGTATGACCATTTCTAGAAAGTAATGATAAATGATAGGCTTGAGTTTTATATGCCTATTTTTATAATAATAATATGTTTTATAATATGATTCTTTCTAAATAATAATATGTTTGAGTTTCACATGTCTATTTTTTATAATAATGATATGTTTTAGAGTTCTCAACTTCATAATCTTTGTTGCAATACCGACATTTCTTGCCTTTTAACATGTCAAAATTATAGTGAGCTAGGGACGCTTCTCTCCAAACTCTTTGAGCATAGAAATATAATTTTAAAACAAACTAAGTAATTGGTTTCTTTAGGTCTGACAGATCAAAGTTTGGTCTTAGGAGACGTTAACCATCATCATCATCAGTATGATTCTTTCTAAATAATAATGTTAAATGATCATATGTTTGATAGTATGATTTTTTCTAAATAATAATAATAAATAATGATATGCTTGATAATATGATTCTTTTTAAATAATAATGATAAATAATGATATGTTTGAGTTTTATATTCTTATTTTTTAGAATAAAATATAATTGCTAACTTGAATAAATATAATCATTATTTTAATATAATTTCTATTATTTTTTGCTTTAATTAAAAAAATTTAAAATAAAATATAAGACTAACTTATTTTATAATCAAGAATCAACCTCGGTAATATATTGAATATGAATAACCCGAATGTGGGTGCTTGCTAGAACAGTAGTGACATGAGGGAGGTTAACATAGCCACCCCCATCACCGCGTGAGTTTAATGTTGGGCCTTCTATTGGCGGGCCTTCACTCTAGGCCTCGACATGGCCAACTCCAACCTGGCCGACAAGACCCGTCTGTCACCTCGCTGCAAGGCAGCATTAACTCTCATTCACTATGCTTGGATCTTCAGCACCCTTTGCGCCGTGAACAAAGACACTTGTTACATTCCTTGTTGCACAAGATCCTGCATTCAAGCTCACAGTGACTCTGCTCATTTGGTTCTACTTCACTCTGGAATTATCTGTTTGGTCAACGACATCTCTCGCCACCTTACAATGGCCAGGAGACTGCGTGGGACTCCACATCGTGGCCATCAAATCTGGAACACCCAAAAAGAGCAACAAATTCATCTATCTGCTCACGCTAACTCTGAAATTTTTCATATGGACATCCCAGAAGAGGTTCGAAGAATCGTTAATGATTGGGAGGATGAAATTACAGGGGCTAGTAGCGCACCAAGAAGAACTTTGGAGAGACGATGGAACTTCTAGGTGTTCAAAAATTTACTCATCGGGCTCGTCCTCCATTTCTTCCTAACTCAAGCTCAGCCTCCTACTCAGCCTCAAGCTCGATCTTCACATCCCGCTCCACTCATAGCTTCTCCTTCAACGAATGCTCCCTACCAGATAGACTTGAATGAATAAACCTGATAGCACACCTTTGTCGTAGTCCTCAGCATTTTGAATTACTAATTTTAAAATATTTTCATATACATTGTTTGGAACAGGTTTTCCGCTTTTATCATATAAAGAAATAGCTTCACCAATGTTATAGGAAACATTCCCTGTCCCTATTGGAATTTTCATGATATAACCCATAGTAAACTTACCATAAGAACTCCCTGTATTGTAAGTGTAATTCATTAACAATTGCATTACTGCCAATGCTATAACATCATAGTCAGCAAGTTTCGTTTCTCCCCCAGCCACCATCTCGGCCCCTCATGCCATCTCTTCTCCTCAAACCCGAGCCTCCACACACCCTTCGAGAAAATTCAATTCCAATCTTGTCCTGATGAGAAAATTTAACCCCCTCCCAACAAAACAACCACCTGCATGTTATAATGAGGAGGCCAACAGCGTAGAGGAAAAGATGACCTCTAGCGATGAACCAGTGAACATCTCCAGCAAGCCAGTGCAACAAGTTTTCCCTGGTTACAGTTCCCTATAGAAGAGGAACCGTATTTCAAACCATGAGCAGGTTTGTCAATGCCTCTATGTTTTTTTTTCCAAGAACTACACAGATTTTTCTTTAGCCTCCAACTTTTGCAATCTTGGACGATGTTGGTCAGGTTCTCTCTAGCCTCGCATTTTTATTTTGTCTACTCTAAGGATTATTTTGGGGGTCTTTTTGCCCTCCTAGAGGGAAGGTACCATTCTTAGGTACCTATTTTCTCTCCTAGAGGGAGGACCCAGGTTTTTTCAAAACTCTATAACTGCTTTTATTAAGAACTGCTTCTAAGTAATGTAATTTTCTATGTACCACTATTCTTCTTTTTTAATAGAATAGCAACTTAGAAAAAAAAATATATTGAATATAAATTAAATTTAAAAAACAATTAAATTAAACAATAAACAAAAACATTAAATCATTTGATTGGTATCTTTGACTTCTTTAAATGAGACTAGGTTGTTTCTCATTCCTCGCATATCTCTTCTAAATAATAATGATCAATAATGATATGTTTGATAGTATAATTATTTCTAAATAATAGTAATAAATAATGATATGTTTGAATTTTATATGCCTATTTTTTATAATAATAAATTAAATGAAAAAATCTGATTTGATGTAGGTTCGAAATCCCTTTGCAAACAAATTTTCCTGTTAAAAATTTATAATTTCAAGAAGAAAATCTGATGTAGCATTTTGATGGAGGATTGGGAGCCATGATGGAAGGCCAAATTTTAGGATAAGTGCTTGAGGGCAAATTTTCAACTGCAGATGCCACTATAAAGTAGAATTGAATAGGTTTTTTTGGGACTACAATAGTGCATTTTTTTAATACTATGCATTTTTCAATGAATCATTCCTCATTTTTTATTTTATTATTTGTGTTAAAGGGAGAAGTTATGCCTACGCATTTCTATGTATTAGTGTTTCCATTTAATAGAAAACCAAGGATTGAATCTTCCCAAAGTTTGGGATATTATCTTCCCAAAGTTTGCTATACTAGTGTGTAGAAGGAGATCTTTCTACATTCTTTGCTTTTATTTCATATTAAGGTCATATTTTTATGTTAAAAAGTTTTGTCCATTAACTGTATTCTTACTTTTTAAGTATATGAGGACTGTGGTTACAAGGTTTATATTGGTTAAGGTGAAATAGGGCTTATTGGGAAGTTGGGTTTTCTAGTGATTTAGTAAATAAATAAAAGCTAAAAGGCCTTCTTAATATGGGTTAGATTTTTGGCATCCAGTGTGTTTTTTATGTAGAGCATCCATAACCATCACGAAGTATAAGGTTAACGAAAGAGAGATCACATTGATTTGTGTGTCAAAGACAGTTTAATGGGACACAGAGACCTCTTAGCCTATCGACTATGTTTCTATGTAGAGCATCACAACCATGTTTTTATGTAGAGCATCCACAACCATCACGAAGTATAAGTTTAACGAAAGAAAGATCCCATTGATTTGTGTGCCAAAGACAGTATTTCTTTTCGAAATGTTTAATATATAATATAATGTTTAGGTTTAGATCATTTATAATAAACATATATTCTATATTTTACAATCCTAAAGGAAGGGAATATGCAGCATTGCTGCTACTCCTTGTTTTTTAGAATAAAATATAATTGCTAACTTAAATAAATATAATCATTATTTTAATATAATCTTTATAATGTTTTAGTTTAATTTTAAAAAAAATAAAAAAATATGAGCCTAATTTATTTTATAATAAAAAATAAACCTAGTAATATATTGAATATAAAATAAAATAATAAACAAAAACATTAAATCATTTGATTAGTATCTTTGACTTCTTTAAATGAGAATGGGTTTTTTCTCATAATAATCGTATTTTAGTATTTGTCCGAAAATAAACTTTTATTTATTTATTAAATGTGGTTCATCATTTGTTAGAGGGATAGTCCATGGAAAATTCCAATACTTGATATTCAAACTGAATCAAGGTACGGTCAGCTCATCAATCACAACATTTATTACAAAGGGCTCCATAAAAGCAACATATCACTTATAAGAGTAAAACCTGGGTGGGGAGGGTAACATTCATTCCTCCCAACCACCCAAGCTACATCCATTTATCCAAAAATAAACCTAAACATAGCATCACTATCATTCTTGATTCACTTTGATAATGATTAAGATACGATTCCTTTCTTTTGAATATAGCGAGACATGTTTTTGTGAGTCTTGCCTTATTTCATGTAAAACGGCTAGCGTTGATGGACCTAGCTAATACACAAAAGACTCAAAGTCTTACCTCCACTTAAGGTAAAAGAAACGAGTTTGAAACCATGTATTTGCATAATGTAATTCATACAATTGATAAGGTTGGATTACATACATTGCGTTTAGGGCACCATGCACCAGGTTTCGTCGTGTGGAATTTATGGAAGGCTCAGAATTGTAAGAAATTTGTTTTACAACAAATTGAGAAATCCATGTCAGATATGGAAAAAATCCCTCAGAGCATTCATAGAGCCTATGAATTCCAACACCAATATAGAAAAATGTTCCCTTTCCAGGAAGGACGTGGATCTCCTAAGGAACTTCATGCTGAATGTAAAGTTTCCAGATCAAGTACCCAACAATCTTCGAAAGAATAAACCGATATAACAACGGGTAAAGCTTTGATGGGGAAATGAGGACCAAAACAACACAGCATAATTTTCCAATTTGTCCATAAGGTTTAAAAAAAAACCAGGAATATTGTCAACTATTTTCGAAAAAAATGCACAATTTACAAAGAAAACCAAAGAAGATCTAATGTTTAATCCATTTTTCCTACAAAGCTTTTAAGAAAAAAATGCACATGGTCATTACCTGTGATAATTATCTCGCAATCTGTGAACATAATTTGCACAAATCGCCACGTGTTTATACCTACTTCCATGAGATGGAGATGGATAGGGGTGCGCTAAACATGTGTAAATATACAGTTACAAAATTTTCCACCCGTCAACGAGGGCATGTTAAGTGCCCACTGCTTCAATTGATATAAGTTGTACATTTGTCAAGTTCATTTGAATCTTTTTAATCTGCTCCTTCAATACCCTCTCCAAAATATGAGATATAGGAGCGCCTTATATACTGGATAGACTTTCCCTCGGGAGGGGAGCCTGTCCAATGGACACCGTTGGATGAGAAATCCGACGGTGTGCATTGGACAGGCTCCCCTCCGGAGGGAAAGTCTGTCCAGTATATAAGGATTGCCATGAGATATATATGTCTATCGACGTAATAAATAGAGACGGTGGAAGAATGAAACATACATGTAAAAATATCAACAAGTGAAAGTTTTAAAATGCTAAAAAAATGCATACATTTCTTTTAAGGTAGTTGTGAAAGTGTAATATTCCATGAGTCTATTCTTCTATACAGTGATTCTACATTTTTAGAAGCATGATTATTTTCAAAAGCGTTCTACATAAATCAATGTCAACATAATTATTTTTGGATCTATTATCATTACATTATTTTCAAAATCTTTAATTATTTTGGGAGATTTATGTCGATGTAATTATTTTTGGATATATTATAATCATATTATTTTCAAAATCTTTAATTATTTTGGGATTTATTAGTTTTTTTTAAATTATGTTGCAATGCATCGCGTTTTTTAAGGCTTTACCCATCTTGTATCTTGCAAAGGCTTTATCCATATTAATATCAATAAATTAACTACTAGCACGAGAGAATATTAGCATTACTCCATTTCATTTAGGTTGTTTGCTTTAAAGTATCAAAGGCTTTGATTCTCTTTGAATTTGAATTTATGTTAATGTTAAATTTCAAGGCTTTAATGTAAAATAGTTCAATTGTACTTATTTTTATTTTCGAATGAAAACCAGTAGTATTAAAGTACATATACATGAATATAAATATGAAGTAAGCAAAAACAATATTTAACCATGAATGAATTTAATCAATAAGAATGTTCAATGAATATCAATTTAAAATGTATTATTTTGCTTTTGTATTCAATCTTTCAAAAGGGGAACAAACCTAAAAAGGCCCTCTCATTCCTTGACATTCATGTAGGATAACCATTTAGAAACAAATCTAGTTGTTGAGCCGATGATTAAGTAGAAGTTCAGAAATACCCAATATAATGAGAAGATTAAATGCTTCTGTGGTCCAACGCTTTATGATTAAGTTGGATTTGTTGAGGATTCCATCGAGATGTAGCAACTTCTAAACTTGAATTGGATTCAATAAGACATCTGAGAGAGATTATTCTAGGGCAAAATTAGAGTGATTAGAATTCATATCGATATTCTTATGTTGATCTAAAAACGTTTGAGCTCATAGTGGCCTGTAACTAATCCTATGTTAAATGGAAATGAAGCAAATAATAACAAAAATTCAAGCAATGCCATTTCCGATTTGATAAAATATAATGATAATGAAAATAAAAAACATGATTCTAGTCCAATACTTAATAATACAACCAACAAATATTCATGGGAAGAGGTCAGGGACTCTTATTGCCTACCGATGACCCTTCATTGATTGGAAAAAAGAGATTTGCTACATATGCAATGGACATATACACTTAAGGAGGTCCAAATAAGGAGCGCCAAACTAAAACTATGACTGAGACCGAGAAAGGATTGATCATCTTCACCAAGAAGGCAGGATCATCTTAAAGAGAGCCTGCCTACTCCAAACCCATCGACCCCTTTATCGAAATAAAAGAGTTATCTTCATCTCTTCTCAATGAAGCCACGGTGGGGGATAAAGCAGTTCTCGTAGCAGATGGTCAGCCATTTTAATTGGTTGAAAGCTACATAGACATCACAAAACAGAGTAAGAAATACCAAGGAAAAGGGTTGAATAATCTTTATGAATATGAGCTGTCTCGAACAAGACTATGGACTGCCCTTGACTATAAGAAGGGACTATTGAATTTGTCTTTGCTAAAACCAAATATGCCCGGAGCCAAGGCTCCTGTTGATTTCAAGGCTAGCCTAGATATAGACGAGATGCATTATAAAGAAAAATTGGAGCTACACATGTCCAAACACCTCATGAAATAAAATGGTTAAAACTTGTCCAAACACCACATGAGAAATTGAAATTGGTTAGTGATCAATTAAAAACACATGGAAAAATGAAAATGGGTAGTGTTCAACCAATAAACCATGAATGATGTAATTGATCAAGGGTATCCCATACAAAAACCCGTGGCTTCTCGCCATTCCACCGATAAAGGGGGAATAGACTCTTGTTGAATGACGAACTTCATGCTTTGAAGTCTATTAACCACTGAAAACAAAACATGAAAAAGTTATATCAAGAGTAAAATTGTAAAAGATTTCATCACGTCTGATTATGTATCAAACAATTTCAAATCTACTCATTTTGAGGTTTCCATCACTTGTCATATTTTATTCAGCATGGATAGATTATTTGATTTTCTCAAACATGATCATTGGTTCAAGATTTTACTATTTCCAATAAGACACCTAGTTTCCTACTCGACAATTATTATAGCATAATTATAGTTCACTATTTCGACAATTATTTTAGCATAATCATAGTTCACTATTTTGATGTTAAATCATACACAAAATTTTAATAAAAAAATCATAAGTTTGACAATATTTTAAAGGTCATTTTCTAAGAGCACTTTTGTGAACATCTATTCACTTAGATGGTATTTAGACCTAGTAAAGGGCATCTAGATCCTTCTACTCTTTTTCAAGGATGTGGCTTGGACCATGAGTTTCAAATTGAAAGCTTTGAGATGATTAAAATGATTACGGTTCATTCCTATAGGGACTTTAGGAGAGATAATTAGAAATTAGAAATTCTTTTTAATTTTAAAGTATTATATTCATTTTGATTTATATTTACATATTATTGTTCATCTTAATCATAGAAATTTAAACATGTAAAAAGTACCAAAAATCTACAATAAACAAAGAGATATAAAAATAGATTTAGGTTATTTATTAAATTAATTTTACTATTATTATATTTGAAAATAAATGTTGAAATAGATTTAGTTTATTTGGTAAGTGAATTTATTTATAATTATTATATATTATTTATGAAAAATTCAATTTATTTTATTAACATTGGTTGATATGTATGTTTGGAACAATTTAGTCTGTTATTAATTACTAATTATGACATAAGATATTTTTCATTGTGGACTTGTTGTTGCCACAATAGATCCCATTTTATCAATTAAAATGGGAACCCACTTACTCATTATTAAGTTGATCTCTATTTTTATTATATTGTTTGTGCGGTGTCATGTTTGTTGTCTTTATTCTTGTGTTTTGTCATGTTTTGGTTTCAATAAAATTTGTTTCAAAGCCTTGTTTTTTTTGTTTTGTGAACCGCGGAAAACATAGCTTTTCTATGAAATACGTTGTATCCGCAATCCGCAATACGGATTGCAGATGTCCATTTTTTTAAAGGTTATGGGATTCTTCTCTCCGCAACCCGCAATGCGGATGTTGGAAAGTTTTAAATTTCTTCTTTATGCAATCCACAATCTACAATGCAAATTGTGGATTGTGGATGTCGAAAATAATTTGTAAGTAAAATCGAGTTCTTAACTCCGCAATTATGCAACCCACAATGCGGATTGCAGAAATCGGAAAAAAAATACAAATCAGAAGTCACACTTCCGCATTCTGCAACCCGCAATGCGGATTGCGGGAACAATAAACTAATTTGAATTGAAACTTTCACCTACACAATTCTGAACCCGCAATGTGGATTGCGGATTGCGGAAATCAAAATTAAGATTTTCAAAATTTTACTTCCGCAATTTATGTCCCCGATTTTCCCCATTTTAATCTCAACCATTGATTTCTTTTAAATCTATGATCCAGATTGATTTTGTTGTTAAATATTAGATTAAATAATTCAATTTTTAACTATCATTTCATTGTTTTCAAACTGCAAATTTTACCCAAGGAGAATGTTTTTTACTGTAATTTCTAACCAGGTCAACGGATTTACTTCTCTCCATCGGATTGTTGAATTTTCTTGTTTTCTTTCAAGCATGTCGAAAAATACTAGGTCCAAAATGTCCCTAAATGAACAGATTGAAGATAGGTACCTGAAATCCAAGGAGCGTATTGAGCAGCTAGATCATATCCACATTGCAGAGATTAAGGAGTTGATTGAGTCACCCATAGCTTCAAAAATGAAGATCAATCTATTTGTATGTGAGTGAGAAAAGGGGAAAAAAAGGGAAATCAAATCTCTCACTTGCAAGGCCTAGTTACAACTTGAACATGCGAAATATCAAGACGTTGAATATTTGTTGGATGTATTTTCCAAGTGGCAATTTTCCCTTAGAAAACCTTAAAACATTATTTTGTAATCCCTACTTCTATGGGATATTTGTTTCTTTGTGTGTTTTTTAATTATTATTTAAAGAGACTTAGATCTCACAGGAAGGGGGAGGAACAATAGTAGAAGAAATACCATCTAAGGGAAGAACTGGATATACTATGTATTTCGAGGAATTGTATTTTTTTGCATTCTTAATAAAATTAAGTCAATTTCTCTCTACCTCTCTTTGTCTTATTTATCAAATTTCTATGATGAAATCTTGGTTTCTCTTTTAATATTTGGAAAAACTATGTTATATGTTGTATGATCACTAAATACATTAACCTATGTGTTGATTTCTCATCACTAAGTTTATGTATTAATTATGTCTTAAATGAATTCCTTCATTTAATTCATATATTTATTGCTGCAACTGTTTAAATGTGATTTGCATCAAATGCTAATTCGTTAATTAGCATTTCATTAATAGAACAATCGTATGTTTAAATTCTTAAATCAAAATAACTCAATTTTAATTGTCTTGTTTTATTTAAAGTTGATACGGTTAGATCTGATTTATATGTTTATCAATTGGAATAACATTTTTCAAATACTTTAAATCTGATTGTTCTTCCTTTTACAATCACCTTTCATAGTTTTAGCTTAATCACGTAGATCAATTTACTTTGTCACCACAAATATTTAAGATCTTCCAACCAGGAAGACAGATCCATTTGGATCTGTCCATATAGTGCGAGAAAATGAATGATATTCATAGGAGTTAGTCACACCATACAATTTGGGGATAAAACCATCCTTGCATAGGATTGTTTGAATCCTTTCAGATTGGGATTTCTCCTCTTGTTGTTTCCTTATAATTTTTCAGCATTACTTCCTAGGAATCAACAAATGGCGCTAGAAGGAGGGACATGACCAGCCATTCCTAAACAAAACATTAGTAAACCTCATCCTCCAATATCATTGATTGTTACTAGAAGTCAAACACAAGCATCCACATCAATAGTTCAGACAGTGGAGAACCAAACAACAGTCCATGCTACTACTGTATTAGAAAAAATGAATAGAAGGTCTGGAATTATCTTTGTATCACCAACTAGGGGGCCTTTGACTCTTGAGAAACTAAGGAAAAGTACTCAATATATTACTTCCAGGGTAGAACAAAGGGATGAAGAAACTTGAAACCTTAGAAACAAATTATCCCAACCCCTTTTGACCGATAATTCACCCGTAAATAAAAATGATCAAAACACATACAGACACGCATTACTCTCTGAAATCCAAACTAATCCATTATTCGAAGAAACAAATCAACTTCAGGATAGTCCACAACCTAACATAGTATCTAGTGGACCACCACCTACCCCTCCTATTTCATCTTCATCTCCGTCCGAGGAACCTTCCGATGGTGAAACATCTTCAAGTCCCTCTTCTTCGGAATACAGACCAATGGAAGATCAACCAAACAGACCTTGGTTTTGATCAGGATGTTGTTTTCATTCCTAGATAGCAACACAAACTACCCAAAAATCTAAAGAAATGGATACCCAAATTCAATCCTGATGATAGGTCTCCCGCAAAAGACCACATCAAAACCTTCATGCAAGCTATTAGGATAAGGAGTGTAATACATGAAGAAGTGGTGTGTATATTATTCCATTACTCCTTTGAAGGGAAATCGTCTACTTGGTATTTTGAATTATAATCCGGATCCATTAATTCCTAGGATGATTTTGAAAACTTGTTTCTCAAGAACTTTGGAGATGATTGCACCCCTCAAGATCTGGTCATGGGTCTATCCTTGTTAAGGATAAAAGGAAAATAAAGGGTCAAGGATTTCAACCACAGATTCTCCTATCTAAAAAATAGAATCCCTGCCAATGTTCTTCCAACACAAGAATTATTGGTTGCTTTTTGTATCAAGGGTCTACCTACTCCTATTTCCATGTGGGTTAAGAGAGCACATAAGAACAACTTGCAAGAGGATTTTGTTGAAGAAATCTTGGTAGAAAAAAATATTTTTTGTTTGAAAGACAACCCAGACATCCAAACCGATCAACCTTCTACATCCCACAAGAGGCAGGAGAATTTCCCTAAACCCACTGCACAAAATAAGGATATTTTTGAAATGGGCAACATGAAAAAGTTGTTACAGAAAATTTTCAATGATATGGTGGACTTGAAAAAGACCAACACTAAAAATTAGGCCAATAATAGAGGATTGGTAAGGCCACCTTTTAGGATACCTTACCATCCTCATCGACATCAAAATAATCCCAATATTGATGAAGGATTAACTTTTGAAGAAATTTATTCCATTTTTAGAGGTCTGACTTCTAGATCTCAATCTGCCCCTAATGACATTAAGAAGAATCCTAAAGAAACTGAAAATTCTGAACCTCCTAGTGAAGAACATGACCATCATGTTAATACCATTAGATTTTTCTCTGAATTACCTATGGTTGAAGAAGAAGATGAGGCTGAAATAGTTTTTAATGTACAACACTCTTACAATACTAGAAGTAAAATCCAAACTTCACAAGAATCCCCACCATCATCATCCATCCCCAGTAAAGGTAAAATAGTAACACAAAAGGAAACTATCATTCCCAGGGTTGAATATAATCTGATTGTTTTCTTGAAAAGTACTAAGGCTAATATATCTCTATTTGAACTGCTGAAAATACCCTCCATGATAGAAAGTCTTCCTAAAAGCATGATTTTAAATAAGTCCATGGATGTTCAAAACAACAGTTTAGAGACTTCTTCTAAGCTTGATAGTCAGAAGCCAAATGGAAAAGAGGACTCCTCCTGTTTTACTCACCTTTGATATATTCAATATAAATGTACATAATTACATGATAGACTCAGGTGCCTCATCAAATGGCATCCCATTGTCTGTCTACAAAATGATTAATGCATCTTGGGAACCCTTCCCTACCCAAATTGTTCAACTCGATATATCAACAGTCAGGGTAGTAGGGGAATTGAAGAATGTCCTTTTAACATTATATGTTGATCCAAGGATTCACCAGACCATTGGTATCGTTATTGTTTATATTCCCGAAGCATATGGAATGTGGTTAAGTAGAGACTAGTCAAAGAAACTTAAAGGTTATTTTTCCACTGATTGCTCCATGGATCCCTTACAATGGAAAACCAAATCAAATTAATATTGTGAGAGAACCATCCATGAAATAGACAGTCATTGATTTGAATGACCCTAGTGAGCCTGTTGTTTACTTTAGCTCACATATTGAACATTATACATTCGATACTTTTTTCAGGAATTTTCCTATTGGTTCTTCACCCATTGAGAATATTGAAAATCAATCTGAAATTATCAATTATACTATTGTCCCATTTTCTGGTTCTATTGTTCATAATGTGTATAATGTAAATACAAATTTTAGAGTAGATTTAAGTTCATGGGAATTGTTCTTTGATGGATCTAAATCTAAAGATGGAGTTGGTGTAGGTTGTGTGTTGATAGATCCTAAAGGCACCGATATAATGATTGCATGCATATTAGATTTTGAGTGCACTAATAATATTGTTTAGTACGAAGATCTTGTCCAGGGAGTAAGGAAAGCAATTGATTTGGGAGCTTAGGTAATAGAGTTCTATAGAGACTCTAAGGTCATTGTGAAGTAGGTAAGAAATAAGATCCAATGTATATCACCCCATTTGGTAAATTAATACAAACTTGTTAGGGATATGACTAATTCTTTCAAAGCATTTAACATTAAGTCTACCCCTAGGCCCCAAAATTTTGATGCAGATTTGTTAGCTAACACCAAGTCTAAGTTGATCCCTCTTAAAGCTTTGTGACCTGATACTTTCTCAATTGACTTAATATATAGACCTTCCATCCTAGATAATGTCACCAATTGGAAAGTGTTCGATGATGATCAACAGATCCTTGACTTCTTTGCAACCCAAGATACCTTCAAAGATGTAGCAATCAATGAGGTTGATCATGAAAAATCATTATTTGACCCCAATTTTCCTTCCAAACTAATTCCTAAGTCGGTAATAAATTTGAAGTATTATGACTTACAAGATAAATTAAGAACAAAGGTAACTGTAAGACACATAGTTCTTCTCTAAATTTCAAGACTGTCAAGTTGGGAACTGGGAAAAATCCTCAACTGATTAATATAGGGATTAACTCTTCACCTAATGAGGAAAAGGTTTTGATAAAACTATGCAAGGAGTTTAAGGATGTGTTTTCATGGACCTATGAGGACCTTAATAATTTTGATACAAAAATCATGCAGCATAATATCCCTATGAATCCTAGTGCCAAACCCTCCCAGCAAAAGTTGAGGAAGATGCATCCTAGCTTGGAGCCATCTGTGAAGAAATAAATTAAGAAATTGCTAACAACCAAAATCATAGTCCCAGTGAGACACACAATAGATTTATAATTTAGTCTTTGTTCGTTAAAAGAAAAGGGAAATAAGATTTTGTGTTGACTTGAAAAATATGAATAAAGCATCTTAGAAAGACAACTATCATGTTCCTCTAATGGAACAAATATTATAGAAAGTTGAAGGTGTCAACATGTTTTCTCTGTTAGACGGTTTCTTCGGATATAATCAGGTATTAGTTACCCCTTTTGACCAACTTAAAACTGCTTTTAGAACGCCTTGGGGAACCTTTGCTTACAAAAGAATGCCTTTTGGATTGATTAATGCAGGTGCCACTTTCCAGAGAGTTATGGATATAGTTTTTAGAGGGTTGATGCATAACTATGTAGTGGTATACCTTGAAGATATAACTATCTATTCTAAAAAGATGCATGGTCATTTGTTTTCTCTTAGACATGTGTTTGAAAGGTGCAATAAGTACGGTATCTCTTTGAACCCAAAGAATTTCATTTTTGTAGTCACAGAAGGTAAAATTTTGGAATTCATAGTTTCAAAAGATGCTATGGTTATTGATCTCGAAAGAACAGACGCTATTGCTAATATTGGATTACCAATTTCTAAGAAATCCATGCAGTCCTTCCTCGATATGATCAACTTCGTCAAAACGTTTGTACCTAACTTTGCTCAAATTCTTAGGTTTTTACAAGACTTGATAAAAAAGGATGTACATTTTTTATTTGGTTTGATATTCAAAGGAATGTCTTTTTCTGAAATTTAGAAAGCTATCACAAAAGCTTTTGCGTTAATGTAACCTGATTTTTAAAAAGATTTTATTCTCTATACATTTTCTACTGACTTTTCTTATGTTGTTGTCTTAACAAAGAAACAAGTTGAGGACATTGAAATTCCTATTTCATTTATGAGTTCTACATTTAAAGGAGATGAACTTAATTACTCTCAAATTTATAAGCAATTCTATATAGTTTATAAGTCTGTAAGACATTTCAGACCATATCTACTGAAATCTAGAACTAAGGTTATTGTCCCTTATGTAGCAATAAGAAATGTCTTGATCCAAAAGGAAATTGGTGAAAAATGGGCCCATTGGATGATTGTGCTTCAAGAATACGACTTAGATATCAAGCCTGCTAAAATTGTTAAAGGACAATGTTTGTGTTTAATTGATGCCCAATCTAATTATCCTGAGCAGGAACAACTACAATGGAATCAAGAAGAAGGTACATCTGAGGATACTGTAAATGTTATTTCTGTTCGATCCTCTGAATGGTATGATGACATTATATTTTTTCTTACTCAAAGGTTTTCTCCTCAAACTTTAGATTTCAAGAAGCACAGGGCTTTGAGATTTAGATTTGCACCTTATCAATTTATTGACGGTGTGCTTTTTAGAAGAAATTAAGATGGAGTCCTCCTTAGGTGTCTTGAAAAAGGAGAATTCGATAATATCTTGTTTGAATTGCATGTAGGGCCTGCAAGAGGACATTATTCAGGAGAAACAACTGCCCATAAGATTCTAATATTTCTCTATTGCTGGAAAACTTTATTCAAAGATGCATATGATTTTTCCAAAAAATGTGAAGCCTGCCCAATATGTGTTGGTAAGGTTAAGAAAATTGTCTTTTCCCTTCAACCTATCACTGTCCAGTTTCCCTTTCAGCAAAGGGGCCTAGATTTTATTGGTCCTATCACTCCTCCTTCTTCCTTACATCATCGATACATCCTTACTGCAACATATTACCTCACCAGATGGGTAGAAGCAGTTCCCCTTAGGGTTTCCAATACAAACTCAGTGATATGGGTGCATCCATGGAGCTGGCCCAACACTTTTTGGCAACGCGCTTTCGACAAAAACACAAAAATGTACCTCGATCGAGCAATTAAGACCTCAATCAAGGGTTTAACAAATGCTCGATCAAGATTTTCTTAAACCCTCAATCGAGTTTCTGCTAAACCCTCGATCGAGGGTTTAGCATAAGCTCAATCAAGGGCTTAAGAAAACATCAATTGAGGTGTTAAGACCTCGATCAAGGTCCTTATGGAAAAAAATTATAAAAACAAGTCGTGGGGACCCGCAGTGTCTTTTTTGGCATTTTCGCCACACAAACCTCGACCGAGGCAACTACAACGCAACCCACGGAGGTCGGCGGAGCTTGGATCCATAAACAACCCAACCACAACCTTTAACCTTTCACCACGATGGAGTCAAAGCCAAGAGGTAACATCCTAAACTAGTTTTTTGAAATTTAAATAGAATTTTACAATTTTTTTTATGTTTAAAAATTTTAGGTTAAAATTAAAAAAAATCATTGTTATACATGTTTTTAGGTTAGATTTTTTTTGTTAAATATGTTTGAAATGTGTGTCCGCAAGCAGAAATGCTACCATATTTTTATAAAATTGTAATTTAAATTTGTTATTTATTTAAAATTTAATTTTTTCGTTTTATATATATTTTGTCAACCGGTAGCGTTTATGCTGCCGGTTTAATTTTGAAATGTGTGTCGGGTAAGCAGAAATGTTGCCCAAATTTTTTCAATCCTCCGAGAATACATAGAGGATTGAAAAAAATGCATAAGACACCAAGTAAACATAACCTATATGAACCATAGAGACAATTAATCGACCCTAGACCTGAGACAAATCATTAATTTTTTACAAAATTTTAATTTAAATTTGTTAAATTTAAACATTGAATTTATAGATTTTATAAATATTTCTATCAACCGATAGCATTTATGCTGCTGGTTTAATTTTGAAATGTGTGTCGAGAAAGCAGAAATGCTGCCCAATTTTTTTCAATCCTCCAAGAATACACAAAGGATTGGGAAAAATCCAAACCCTAGACGTGAGACAATTATCAACCTTAAACCGATGGAGACATTTATCTAAACAACTCATATATTTTAATTTAAATATTTTTATATATTTTAAAATATATATATTATAAAATAAATATATATTTATACATTTTTAAATATTTAAAAATTTATGGATTGTAAAATTAAATTATATTAATTAATATGATTAGTTAATATTAAAGTTAATATATAAATATTATATATAAATTTATTAATATATATAAATATATTGTTAACATTATTTAAATATATTATTAATATTTAAATATTAATGTGCTACATTATTTTATATAATGTTTTAAAATTTATTTTTTTAAATAAAATAAATATTTATTATAAAAAATTATATACATTGTGTTAACTTAATTCATAAAAAAATAACATAATCTATAAAAAAAAAATTAAAAACATTCCTTAATTGAGAAAATATTTTGTTTCCTTTTTTTCTTTTCTCTATTTCTTGTTTTTACTTTCACAAATTTATTAATTAAAAACATATATAAATTCTAAATTTTTATATTTTATATTTTTTTAAATATTTGAATTTTTATATTTTATATTTTTTAATATTTGATTTACTTTAAGTTATAAAAAATTAAATAATATATTTCTCTTTAAATTATAATAAAGTTAACCTACTTCATAAAATATTATATCTTTTTAAACCTCTACAAAGTGATTTCTCCCTTTGATGAAGTTTATCTCGCCATTTTTTTTAAATACAAACAATTATAATTATATTGATATATAAGACTTTTGCTTAAAGTAATTAAAAAGATATAAGTTTACTATATTACATTGAATGATCCAAAATTTTAATGTCTATCAAAAAGTTGTTTATAAATTGTTTATCATATTTACTTATTTTTATGTTTTTTTGAAAATGTTTATATCTGCACAGTTTTATAAATTGATTTTTTAACAAAATGCACTAAAATTACATAAAAACTTAATATCTTTGAGTGAAATCAAGTTTACTTTGGGCTTCATCCATGGCTAAGTTTTCATTTTTAGGTTTCTAGGTCCATGCTCATTTGACACATTGTCTATAAGGATTTTATGAGGCAATTGCAATGTCAAATCTACTAACAATTCCTCCTTAACTAAGTCTATGAAATTAATAGGATGACTTATAAAGGACTAAGAGCTATGGGAAAACCAAGGAAAAATATTGCAATGCATGTCCAAACCCACCACAATTTTGTCCAACCTATGATACTAAGCTTCCAAATTCGCTTTCAGTTCTACTTGTTTAACCAATTGAACTGGCAGTGACATGCTAGTATGAGAAATTGCTCCATGGCACAAGCCAACCATTTGACTACTAGATTTCCTAATAACTTGTGAATTTCCATTATGCCACACTTACCATGGTTATTGGGGTGGCTATGCTCTAACATAGTTATCTCTAAGGATTGAAGTAGGGACCCAAAATCCAAAAAGTCAAACCACTTACCAACAACATGTTCCACAACATTAACCACTAACCAACAACATGTTCACTAACCAACAACATGTTCCACACCATTATTGATGTTATTTCAAATGAAAAACTCATGGAAAGAGAGATAACAAACCTCAACACAAATAAAACCGAAATTATCATTTCAAGTACCAGGGTCAAACCTTCATAGCAAGCCCATCTTTCCAACAATTGGTTATACCCTACAAATAGAAAAACCAACCCTACATATAAAAAATTGAATTTTAAGCGAAATAAATAACCATAAACCTCAAAAATAGCTTGAATAAATCCCTCCAATACCATGAATGACCATCTCATCAAATTAAGACCACCCCTTTTGTCTAGCTCTTAACAAATATGTAAACATAATTTTCTATATGGTCTTTATACATTGTTATGTAAGAATTAAAAATATCATAAATATATACTACATAAAACTATTTAAAATTTTAATATAAAAATATATATATTCTTAATAAGGGCACAACATAACTCTTAACAAATATGTAAACATAATTTTCTATATGGTTTTTATACATTGTTATGTAAGGATTAAAAATATCATAAATATATACTACATAAAACTATTTAAAATTTTAATATAAGAAACATATATTCTTAATAAGGGCGCAACATAGGCACAACATAGTTATTATTGACTATATTGTATCGATTAAAAATCTTATAAATAACTTAGGAATCATAAATTAAAGTAAAATAAAGTGATTCTATAAGAAAAATAAAGTGATCTATTAAAACCAAACACAATTTTACTAAGAAATTTGAATTATCATACTCTATTGAAAATTCATTAAAATATGCAAGAAAGAACCATATAACTTAAAATAACCATCTACATATAAGTGTAAATAATGGTTTTTTTGTCTTCCTTATACTATGAGCAAAGAGGATATTTTTTAAAAGGGAAATTGTTTTATTTACCATAAACCTATGAAAAATGGCCGAAAAATGAAGTAGCTTTGTATTTAATATAATGTGCATTTCAAAGGAATAGGTGCACAGGTGTACATTATTAATATTAGTTAAATATTTATATATATATTAGTTAATATTATTAATATTATAAGTATTATTAATATTAGTTAAAAATATAATCATGATAACTAATTCAATCATGAAAAATAGCTCATCAATGGAAAACATGTCAATTATGATAACCAAGTCCAACATGTTCGACCATGACGACAACCATATATGTCTAATTTATATACACCTTATTTCATGTAGATGCATCTCCACGATGGGCTTCTACTGTTCGTCAAAGGCATAGTACTTGTGGATCTACGACCATTCCTCGCCCCAGAGGTCGCCAGAGGACTCGTAAGTATACAATTGCGCATGATGCACTCTTTGTTGTTAGTTACATAAAATTAAATTGTTTCACATGTGTATATTTAATCATCAACTTGTATGTCTCTATTTTCGTAGGTTTGCTCAAGCATCCTACATCGAACACGCTCCTGCTATGGAGTCGAGTGGAAGCCACTCTGGTAGCCTCTCTATGCATAAGAGTGGTGAGGAGGATAACGATGGTGTAGGTGGGGAGGTTCCCCATGAGACAGGTACATTAAATGCATATATATTTTTATTTCAGTTATCAGTACCTTTAATTTATATTGATTTCAAATTCATCTACAGTTGATGTATGTATTTTGACTGACATTTACGTTTTCATCTGATTTTCAGGTGCGCTGCTGCACAATAGGGCCTTGACCTTCCTGAGGAAGCACCATGGGAGGATGATATCACCTGCATCACGCTGCAAGACATGATTACTAGTCAATTTGATTGTTTGCGATCTAACATCCGCTCCATTTCAGACCACTCTCCCGCATCACATTTGATGTGGATGATGTTATATGTAGTAGAAAATCTATTGAAGATCTACAGGTCCATTAGACCATTGAGTTGTATTTGGGCCACTACATGTCAGAGAAGAAGGGTCGCTGTGATGGGGCCTGATAAATGGCCCGTAGTGAGAGATGCAATGAGAAATGTTTATGTGAAGGGAACATTATTTGATATCCCTCTTGACCTCCCCACTGGTCAACCACTTAGACTCAGTGAGTTTAAGCTAGAGGCTGCAGCACCTTATGTCTATGACAGGTTTATTGGAGCATGGGTATTCTTTCCCCACCATGACCAGGTCCCACTGTACTTTGTAAAACATATATATGCAAAGTTTGTCCTGGATATGCACCCATATTACACTAGCACACCCTCGATATTCTATGGTGTTGGTGGGGCATGTAGTCATGCACGTTCTGGGCTAAGAGAGACCCTAAAGCTCACCCAAAGGTAGTCCCTTTGGTAGTTCTCCCTAACAGGATCTTGATTAGGACACATGATGTAGTCTAGTCATCTCAGCTACCCATTGAGGAGCAAAGTGCACTAGCAAAGGAGACACACATAAGAATGCATGGTACCATGATGGCTGTGAAGGCAGAGAGAAGCAGAGCACCCACTGCACCTACAAAGCTTGAGTTACAGTGGGTGAACGATGATATTATCTGCCTTCTTGATCATGACATAGTGGCACAGTATGATATCATAGCCCGTGATGCATATTTTCGACTGCATGAGATATGCAGACCTCAGCCGACGAGACAGGCATATATTTTTACAATTACGTATTATTTTGAATGTTTTGTCAAATTATATGTCATCATTTGATTGTCTTGATGGTAATGTATCCTCAAATGAATGATTTCTTTAACTAATACTTTTCTTTGTGTTATATCTCCATGCAGAATCCCACTTTCATGGAGGTCCTTTTTGGCAATGATGCATCGATTCGAGGTCCCACTGCAGTTTCGTCCACCCACTACGATGAGGTATGTGTTAACTATCATCCTAAATTTGAATTTCTAAATGAGTCAATTGTTGTACAATTAATACTTTGGTTTTTTCTAAAGTTCGTCATTTTTCTTGTTCAGATTACACATGATAGAGGCAAGGGCATTGCACAGGATTCTACACAGTCCCACCTGATTCCTACTCACAAAACTCCAATCGATGAGGTACTAGTTATTTATGTTAGGATTGTTTGCACATTTATGTTCAGATTATAATTTACATGTTTAACTTTTGTAATTCTCAAATTCAAATTGTAATTCATTAATATAACTATTTTCATGTCATGGAAATAGACGCAGACATAGGAAACTACAGATGAGGGCATTGGAGCCCCTGTGATGTTTACAGATGAGTGGGTTAAGACTCATCGGCCAGGTCCTAGTGAAGGCTTGTCTACGTAGATAGGTGAAATCCTCCCAAACCTGACACTCGACTCGAGCGAGGTGAGTTCATACATCTGTGTTTCATATATATTTAATTTTTTGTCACATTGTACATGCAATTTAAATATGTGGTATGTAATTGACTTACATAGTTCACGGTTTTAACTTTTGCAGTTCTCAGACCTTGCCTCTTTTCTTCGTGATGTGCATGAGGAAGTCCAGGGGCATAGTGCAGCTGACAGTAGTGGCCATGATGGTCGATCTCTCGATCAACAGCGTAGGGGTGATTTGTAGACTGTGTTATTTGTGGAATTTATGATTATATATATATATATATGTGTGTGTGTGTGTGTGTGTGTGTGTGGACTTCTTTTTTAACATGATGGACTGTTAAATGTTTTAATTATTTGCAGTTATAGTTTAAAGTTTGTTTTCAGTTACAATTTTAACATATTTAACAATCATTAATTTTTTACAATCTTACAAAATTGTATTGCAATTTAATAAATTACAAGTTTACAAAATTTACAAAGTTTACAAGTTTCCATGTTTGCAAAATTTTCAATCAAACGCAACTTGCAATTTTTAACATAACTTACAATTAAAATGTTACAAAATTTCCAACTTTACAATGTAAGATCTACTAGTTGCAAATTACAAGCACAATTTGCAATTTTAAATTACAACTACAATTTACAATTACAATGTAAAATTTGATTTCCTTTACAAAAAAAATTACAACTACAATTTTAAATTTGATTTCATTTGTAAAAACATTTACAAGTTTGCAAAATTGTCAATCAAACGATTAAACTTACAATTTAACATAACTTACAATTAAAATGTTGCAAAATTAACAACTATACAATTTAATCTACTAGTTGCAATTTACACGCACAATTTGCAATTTTAAATTACAACTACAATTTACAATTACAATTCAAAATTCGATTTCATTTACAAAAAAAATAAAAAATTATTTTATTTGCAAAAGATTTTATAAGTTTACAAAATTCACAATTGAACTAAACTATAATCACGTTTTGCAATTTTCAATTACAATTGCAATTAAAATTAAAATCTACAATGCAATCTAATTTAATTAACAAGTATACAAAATTTACCCATCTACAATAATTTACAAGGAACTTACAAGTTTAAAATTCACAATTTTGCAAAGTTTACAAGTTAAAATTTTAAAGTTTACAAGTTTACAATTTACAAGAAATGAAAATTACAGAGAGTAAAAAGGGGCAGAGACCAAGATAGGGTAAAAATGGAAAACAAAAATTAATATAAATTGCAACTGGTGGATTTAATGAGGATGCAATAAATGTATGCGTTGTTCTTTGTATTGCATATCACTAACAAAATATGCAATGCATAATTATAATGTTAGGAGTAGCAAGCTAGTCTACAATGTCTAGTCGAGTCTAGTCTAGTCTAAAATACATTGGAAAAATTTACAAGTTCACAATTTACAACTTGTCTACAATGTAACATGTAATTTGGAACTTTGCACAAATAGAGTGTGATATACATGTATTTTCACAAATACACCAAAAAAATGTTACATAGAAAAAATTGAGCTTCCATAACATGGTATTAGGACATTGATGGTATTCCTAGGTATAGGTGAATGAAAATAGATCATATCTTAATGCACATACTCGCATATATAAGTTTACAAAAATTACATTTAAATACAAATGATATATTTCAAAAGAAATTTTTATTTGCTACATTTCAAAAGCATGTGAACTATGTCCACATCAAAAGTGGCATATAAATTTCATTCATCCGGCTAATGGTTTATAGGAATGCATGTCTCCATAATACGATCAAGGTCAGCTACTGACATCTTCCATCTCTTTAGTTCACCCCTTTTCGCCTTGATTTCAATGAGATGTATCCAAGTTGCCACCACCAAATGACTGTACTGACAAGATTTATATTCAGGCGTGAAATATCTGTAAATAATATAATCACCTTGCCTTCTCACTTTTTCAAAAAATGGTCCCATCATAAATAGGTCACCAACCTGGTACGTGAACTCTCCATCGACATAGGGCCACACCAACCTGCTTTTGATTTGTGTATACCGCATCAAAAATATGCCACATGCTCGTTGTTTCTCGATGGTGAAATTACAACAAATACATCACCTGGATCAAGATTTTCAAATATTAAAAAATATTATATATATATATATATATATATGCATGTGTACAAGACTAGAAGTTTAAACATTCAATCAAATATTTGAAACTTGAATGTGTGAATGGCATAATGAATCCATTAATCAAATCATGTACCTTGCTTAACCAAGTAAGAAACTCGATCATGATCTAGTGAAACCACTACCTCGTCAGTGTGCATCTCTTGCCATGTCAGAATTGGATGTGTCCCCTTTGGATGAAGAGGGACATATTTCCATTGTTTGACATATGCATCGTTCACTCAATGATCAACCCCCAGTCCATTGGCGTCAATGAAAAACTCACAAAAACATGCATACTTCCTTGTTTCAATGGAAAATATGTTGCCCATGTCTTTACTATGAAATAAATGTAGTTCTCTCATACCAAGTATGGTCTCGCAATACCATGGCATGGATCTATTCACATCACCAATGGAAACATCCCCAAAAAACCTGCATCGAATAAAAAACATCATATATATATACACAATACAAACACATTTATTAAATTCCAATTAAGTTGTTGTTTTTCGATATATANGTGTGCACCAATCAACTACTTTTGTTGAGCACTTCAGTCAAGATGCACTATGACTCATTTGGTACCTCCAAAGTGCTCATTTCATGCATGGACCTGCGCCATCATGTTCACCCTTTCCATGCCTTGTTTCAAAAAATCTCCACGTGTGTCGAATTCCTGTCCCTTTGTGAAGGCGACTCAACCAATAAAACAAGTCTGCCAATTTGAACTTCCCTGCACACCCATCTGACCAAATCTAGTGTTCTGTAAATGACACCCCATTCTTTTTTAATGAATCATAAATCAACCCAAAGTAGTGTTGAACAAATAATGTGTCGTGATCACGATCATCACTGACATAAAAATGGTATTCCTTGATCACATCACGTGATTGAGGAGTTCTATCCCTACCATCAATGTTCTCCTGAGCATGTCTATACAATACATGTACGAAGATGGAAACCAGGTCGAAGTGGTAATAATAACTTTGTATCTCTCTCCAAGGAGCAAATGTGTAATTCTCAGCAAAGTCTACCACTGATAGGATTGTGCCTAGCTCAAAAACCTCATGGGAATGCTTCAATTCTAAAGCTTGCCACCTATACCTGTGGGAGTGTTTAATGTATTTGTAAATATAACTTTGAAAATTGTCCATGAAGTCTGAAATAGGAATATCATCCTTGAGAAATTCGATCCTCTTAGATGGAACATGTGAAGAATAAGATGGATTCATGGAGACATACTCATATCTCTTCCACTTAACTGTGATATATGACAATCCAGGGTGTGTTGGATCGATAGGAAACTTCCTATGGAACAATTCCAAATCACCACATTCATGGCATCTTCTCCCACCTACACACCTTTTAGTGAAAAACACATTTTCAGAATTCCTATTGCATAGTGTCATAAAATAAAATCTCGCATTGTGTGAGGAGTTGGTTCACCATACCAATGTTTTTTTGCAAAAATCCACAAATGTGTTGTAGTATAACTGGAATCCAATGTGGTATCGACAACAAGTGTCCCGAATCGTATTCGGCCTAATATACCACAATTTAAACTTACTGAACATGCTAAATGAGATCTGGACACCGGGATTTTATTCTTTTGAATTCCTTGAACAAAGAAAATCCCGTCATCTCCATAGCATGCTTGCAATTCTCCTTATAAACACCTCTTCGAGAACATTGTCGCAGGACATGTTTTCGATATGGTATAACACGAGAATGGTTTTCCCAATACTCTATCAGCTTCTCTCTGATTCCCTTTTCCATCCTGTCTTTATATGCTTCTCTGCAAATCAGATCCCAACAAGCAGCTTCATCATTTTCATCTATATTTATCCAGAATTTAGTGTATTTGTGCACTGTTTTTCTTGAACCATGGAGCAGCTTTGACATTGTTACGACAATTCGATTTCTTGAGGTGCTTCATGCCACAATAGTAGTTGTAATTTCCCTATGAACAACTCTGATATCAGTTTTTCTTGACTTTCCAAATACAGATAGTGCAGTTGTTACATTTTCTGTTACATTCTCACATGCATTTTTATTTTTAACACCCTTAAAATCTAACAACTTTGTGGCACGTTTCAATTTTTTTGTGTTTTATCAATCCATGTAGGATTTGAGCTTGTGTAATCACTGATTGTTGTTCAAAGTACAACTTGATTATGGTCCTAACATGCTCTCTAATTGTCCGATCAGGGGTCAGGTTCCTGAACTCTTCTTGTGTGGCATCATCCAACCCTCTTAAACAATTTGCAGCCATTCTAACATCATTGAAGCTTCCAATTACTCTTAATAAATTAGAGGGTGCACGATCCTGTGATGGCTGGTCAGGATATATCTCTGCATAAGTTAATTTTAATTTTGAAATTGTTTAGTTCTTTGACCAAATAAGGGACTTTTACATTGTTCAATTTCATTGTCTTTCAATAAAAATAATTGAATTAGAATATTTTTAAAAAATGCAGTATGCAAGAATATTTGTTTTTAAAGGACCAAAATTAAATGTTATTTGAATGCAAGAACAAAATTGACAATATGAGGGGTATGCAAGAGAATGTTTCTTCCAAATCTACGCATGGGTGAACAGAATATTTCCCTAAAGATGTACGTCCTTCCTCTCGATCGTAACTGGGCCTCTCAAAGGTTCTCGCTCCAAATTGTTGTGAACTCACTTGGTTAAATAACCTGTAGAGGAAACAGAATCAGTTATAACAATGATGAACTGGGGTCAGTACCAACACCCATCGAAATATGACCCAGGTACTATCGGCTTCCCACAACAACCCTAACTAAGCTATACATTGTTTTCTAAGCTCCTTTGGAGCATTTTAGTTTGTATCTTAGATTGCATTTGCAATTGTATTTTAAAATGTCGAAGTTCAACTTAGGGTGTGAATGAGGCCTATTTAAAGCCGAGTTGTATTCTTCCCAAAAGTGGAGAGGAAAGAATCCCAACCAACAAGGATTGAAAAAGACCTCATGTGTGAAAGAAGTGAAATTGTTGAAATAAAATGCTTCACATTCAAATATAAATAACTTAAAATGTAAAAACTTTATTGTTCAATTGTTTTCATCCTTCTTGAATTGAATAAGTTAACTCTTTGTAATTTATACACCATCTTATCATATTTCCTTAAAGAAGATTTTATTGCAACCACACTTGAAAGTGTGGTTGCAATAAAATATTCCTTAAGGCAATATAATAAGAGGGTGTATAAATTACAAAGAGTAAATTGCATCATTTAGAAGATCAAAATGTTTATCATCATGTTGTCGTATGCATATAATTTACACTTAAATGTGAGTCTCTATTTCATGCAACCTATGAAACCCATTGCACAAACTTTAATATAAAATCCATTGACACAACTTATGTTAACATATAATACAATCTTTGTGTATGCTTGCAATCAATTCTCTTTTCGTAAAAAATAACAACTTCTTATAAGCACTATATAAATAAAATGCTTCACATTCAAATAAAATTAACTTTATTTAACTAACTTTATTGTTCAATTTGTTTCAATTGTTTTCATCGTTCTTGAATTGAATTTAAACTCTTTGTAATTTATACACCATCTTATCATATTGCCTTAAAGAATATTTTATTGCAACCGCACTTGAAAGTGTGGTTGCAGTAAAATATTCCTTAATGAAATATGATAAGATGGTGTATAAATTACAAAGAGTTTTGCATCATTTAGAAGATCAAAATGATTATCATCATGGTGTCTTATGCATATAATTTACACTTATGTGAGTCTGTATTTGATGCAACCTATGACACCCATTGCACAAACTTTAATATAAAATCCATTGGTCCACAAGTTACATTAACATAGAATGGACAATCTTTGTGTATGCTTGTAATCAATTCTCTTTCATAAAAAGTAATAACTTCATATAAGCTTTCTAGCAAAAAAATATAACTTCATAAACTATAATATTTTGGTGAAATAATGATACTTATTTAATATCTCCATGACAATTTTAACCATAGTTGCACATTTTATTTTACTTATCATATTGCCATTGTTAGTTTAAAAATTAGCAAATAAATTATACAAGCTTGAATAACATTTTATTTTACTTATCATACTGCCATTATTTGTTAAAAAAATAGCAAATATTTATACAATCTTGAATATTCTATAAATGTATTGATTTTTAGATCTTTACAATGATCTCTTACATCTCATATTCAATGATAATGAATTCCTGAATTTGTCATAGTTGTTGATTTTATTTGAGACCATCATTGTCATAAATGCTTAAAATCCATATGATTCTTAGTCATTTGTACATGATTATTGACAATTGCTTAAGTTCAATAAAGTGTGTCACTTATAAGTTAGCTTGTCACCAAAAATATCAATAAATTTAAACATGCAATATATTCAATAAAAACAATTTTTATAAATTATTCATGATCTTATTTAGAGTGTACAAATCCTTGAACCAAATTCTACAAAGGCTTTCCATTTATTCTACATATACTAGATTTCTTTAATCATTGTATACACACAACTATTCAAGTTATGTGAGTTGTTATGAACAATTAGTTTCTATATTAAATACAAATTGTAATGTTAATTATCATCATATAGGAGGTCGATGGAAAGGTTTTTGTATGTTCACTAATATGATTGATAACCATTTTTTTTTAATTAAATTCAAAAAATTTAAATAATTTTCATCAATGCACAATATGAAATATCAACATAGTACATACACCATGTAATGTGTAACATAGAATATGCAATGTGTAACATAGAACA
>LPNX010067174.1:136264-148608 GCA_001517045.1 Pseudotsuga menziesii
ATTTCACACATTAAATGACATCAACATATTTTAAAAAAATATCATTGGGAATCCAACATAATATTCGACATTTTTTTTTTTTACTACAAGTCGAAATTCACATGGCATATATGCGTTTCAATGGCTTCTATATAGCACATGAGTAAAAAATCAGGTTTTCATCGCCAAATTTAGCCAAAACGTGTTACCCACCTTCATGGAATCACCCATATATATGTTCTTGAAGTAGCATCATCACTAGGCTTGGGGTTCTGGAGTCTTTGGTTTTTGACAATGCATCTTATTTTTCCTCTATTGATCTCACCCAATATGCCCTTTAAAAGGGGATTAAAATGAAATACTCTGCCAACTATTACCTGCAAGGAAATGGATTGGCTCCGAATCTTGAGATCAAAATCTAATCAATATTCTGAATAAGATTGTGGCTACTCATAATAAAAATTTGAACACCCAAATTTTTAAAGCTCTTTGGGAAGATCGAGTAACCCCAAAAGTTGTTGTTAGAAATTCCCCTTACTGTCTAGTCTATGGAAAGGAATCCATTTTACCCTCAAACCTCTTACTCCCATCATTACAATTGGATCAATATTTATTACATGAAGACTCTTATCACTAGTGGAAAATGAGAGATTAGTGACTAGGAGACCACAATTTTTGGTCACCACAGTTTTTTTCAAGGGATAAATGACCAAAATTGATAAATTTAAGTGAGCTAACTAAAAAAGACCAAGATAAATGACCACTTTTGGTCACGAGATAAAAACCAACTTAAAACAACCAAGATAAATGACCAAATTTGGTCACAGAATATCTAGACTAAAAATGACCACATAACAATTGGTCATTTATTTGGTCATTTTTAGTTGTCACTCCGGTAATAAAAAAAATTACAAATTTGACAATGAATTTTTACATTTTACTAAATTCTAACATATATATAATATATATTTACACGTCCCTATATTAACAAAACTGAATTAATGCAACCTAACTATATGTTAATTTGGACATGACCTTGGCATATAAAAAAACCCACTAAACCTTGGCATATAATGTTAATTCTAAGGCTAATTTGCATGACCTTGACATATAATTATAGTTTTTATAGGCTAATTTGGACACGATCTTGGTACCTTGGCTGATTAAATAGGTGGAATCCACGTTTGTTAAAGGGTATTTTGCTATTTGGACCAGCGGTCATTATAGAAAAAATTATATTATCTAGACCTTAGAAGATCAACTCATATAATATGGGAGCGATAAACATTTTGATCATCATATTATGCACTCAAAATGGACTCAATTCACATAATGAACTCAATCCTAGCATTAATATAACCTACAAGACATTTGTGGATAACAAAAACATGTTGACCATGCTATGTCGACCATCGACTCCATAGACATTTTGTACTCATCTATGTATTGTTTATTAAAATAATATAAATATATAAACTCATTAAATTTAATATATAAATTAGTTTACCATCTAAATTTTTTATATCAAAAACCTATAAATATTACATACAAAATAATTAATACAAAACATTTTTTTAAACACATAAATTTATATTAAAAACCTATAAATATTACATACAAAATAAATTAATACAAAACATTTTTTCTATAACACACATATATATAATAAAAAATACATTTAATACAAAACAGTATTATACCAATATTATAATAATAACAATATATTGTAACAAACTATACAATATTGTAAAAAAACTATATTATACATCTAAACATAATATTGTAACTAGCTCCATCGACAATATCAACAAATTTGGTACTAAATACTCCTACATTATGGACTAACCATGCTGATTAATTCTTCCACCTCCAAATGGGAAAGTGATTAATAACAATGGACCTTGCATAGCCTAAACTAGCCAGGTAGCGCCAATGATTAATGATGGGCATATTTTGCAACCCTGCACCAGTTCAAGCACCCCGCCAAATTGATATTCAGTCCCAAATATTTCCCTTTGGTAGGAGAAAGTGGTTGGTTGGTTGTGAGAGGATGAATTAGGTCTGAGAGGCATCTTTGGGCATCTATTAGGCCATGCAGATTGAAATTGAGACACCGGTTGAAGGGTTTGAAAAATTGGCTATATATTTTCAATTGTTGCCATGGATAGAAGGGCATTGGAGCAAACTTAGAGAATTTGAAGAGGCATGCATAGAATTCTGGAGCATTGGAGTTGAATGTGCAGTCGAAATCCCATTCACAATTTATTAAATTCCATTCTTTTTAATAAACTTTAAATACAAGGTTTCTCTGGTTTATTTTTTTCCATGAAAAAAAATGACGGTCCACATTATGGAGTACACCCGTTATTACATGGTTTCTATGGTTCCCCATAAGTTTTTTCACTATTTCCCTTAGACATCACAACAATTGTAACGTCCCTCTTAGCCCTTGATGCCAATGTGTGCGGAAAAGTGGTAGAGTTTTTTTTTTCTTTATTACTACAAGGGGATTCAACTTGTTAGTAGCAACCTTTACAAGGAATTTCATATCCATTATGTCATAAACCATGTGCATGGCAAAATAATTACTCGACAATTTTCTTTAATGTAACTCCAGCATTATTTACACTCACCAGCATTGCATCATCATAATGTTCGGAAACTGCCTTATTATGTGTATAATAGAACATTATGATTACAACCACAATCCTT
This sequence comes from Pseudotsuga menziesii, assembly GCA_001517045.1. Classification (NCBI taxonomy): domain Eukaryota; kingdom Viridiplantae; phylum Streptophyta; class Pinopsida; order Pinales; family Pinaceae; genus Pseudotsuga; species Pseudotsuga menziesii. The sequence goes on from LPNX010067174.1 coordinate 138,956, forward strand.
TGACTAACATTTTACAGTATTATAGTCTATGAGCACATGTACAGAAATAATAATAAGAAAGTAAACATGAAGACACAACACACAGAGACACAATATAATCAACGTGAGGCACAAACATGAAAGGGACACCGGAGTACGTGGTTCACCTCATCCCTGAGGCTACGTCCACCAAAGATTGTGTTATATTAATTTCATTCAGTGTAAATTTTACAAATTCATGGCACATCCTTTGCCCAAATTCTCCACTCAGAATTTTGTCTTCCAATTACTTTTTCCTTCGTTGCAAGTTCCTCCTAGCATATTCCAAAATTATACAAGAGCATAGGTATTTTTTTGAGATAGATGCTGGTACATTCTTTGTTGTACCCAAAACTAGTCCGAGGCATGTGTATGCTTCCCTGAGAAAATATAACATCCACAAGGAAAGTAGTGGCAATTACAGACACATATTCCTAAACCATTTTAACTTGCAGTATTAAAATTAGTGAATGCTTTCCCACTCCGATCATAGAATTAAGGGGATAGCTTCCTGATCTGCAATGAATAAGCAAACAGCAGGAAACTGTGTACATATATTCATAAACCAGAATTAAAATCAACTAAATCCTTCGTCGTTCGATCACAGAAATAGGGGGGTAAATATTCATGATACTTGTATACTTTAACCAAGGTAACCTGTCCTCGTCCATACTTTTTAAAGGATCGGAATCACAAGGTAACAAGTTGGAACCCTAAGAAAACATATAATTGTTAACTAGACTTTACATTGTTAGCAAAACAAAGACAAAGCTTGAATCCAATTCAAACCCACATTATAGTTTTTAACATTTTTCACAGACGTAGAAACAAACTCAAGTGGCTTGATATTGTGTCCCAAAGATGAGAAAGGAACAGGCTTTTAAATCTGATAATTCCAAATCGCATATCGATAGGGAAATCAAAATGGTTTTCAAGTTTAAGGTAACTCGACACTTTTCCGTTGCTTCATAAGCCAAAGAACAAACTTTGCAAGACAGTAACACCCAAATTCGTGTTTTATTGTGTTTCAAAATAGCAGAAACACAGTCACACCAACAATAGAGCTTTAATGTTTTTCGAAACAGGTAGAAGCAAACTCGGGTGGCTTTGATAGTGTGTCCCAACTTCCAAGTATGGGATGAGATGGGTTTTTGTTTAAAGCTGTCAATTGAATGATTCTTTTTTTTGCATCCTACAGTGGTCTCTATTTAATGAAAGTGCTGATCTAGATGACTCTACTTGGATAATCCATACTGCATCTCTCTAGTCATTCCATTTCTATATTCGATCTTGAGAATCAGCCACAAACCTGAAGTCTCGAATAGCCTTACTTAAAAACTCCATTCAGCAATTCAACAAAACTGATAACGCAATTAACAGAAAACAGGAATTATGCCAGCAGACATAGCATGTCGAGGATATTCATCATATGTTATTTTCAATAAACAAGGGTAAGAGCCTACTGTAATAAAATCGTAAGATATTAAACCCAGGTTTAACATGTAACTCGAGCAAAAGTTCAAAATTGGTTTATTAATGAACACGCTTGGAAGATATAATATGCCAACATGTTTAGCAGTTCTACAAAGGTAGGAAATCTTCACACAGGAATACAATCTTATACCTGGTGATTCACGAGATCATTTCTTCTCTGCAAGCACCGTATAAAACAGTAAGCTAACCCGAGTAGTCCAAAATGCCATCAAGGACAAAAACAGTCGCTTCAGAGGATCTCAAACGTGCTTTCAAACAATCAAAGATCACTAGGCATTCAGCGGACCATTTGGAATCTATCCTAGCGGATCGTGGAAAAATATTCCCTGTTCAACCATATCTCGTGTAGACATTAAAAAATACGAAACAAATAATCTCAAGTAAAAAGGCTCATCCGTCCTTAATACCGTATCATAACTCATCCAAGGCAGCACAGTTATCAATGGATAATTTAGCGTGAAGGAGGCGCAATTATCAATGGATAAATCAGCGTGAAGGAGGCACAACCATCATTGGGTAAAACAAGCTGGAAGGAAGCGCAGTTGTCTCAAGAACGATACAACAGGAATACGGCACATTCTCTGGCCAGGCAATCATATATACATGTAAACGATAACAATAAACAGGCAGTGCAGACAATCATACAGCTCAAGGCAAATACATGAGAAATTCCCATGAAAAATGGCACGGTTGACAATCCTTTGGCATATAGCCTGAAATTTTTTTCCAACAATGGCCATTAACCCACAATTAAAACTGAATACATAGAGTCCAAAATCTAGGAACGGTATCCTTTGCAAAGTGTTTGTGAAAAATGATCAACCCTGGAAAACAAAATTCCTGACACGGCCATGCCAGGAAAAGGGAAAAATATACTGGGACTAGACTTACCCGTTGCCTGATGTAGCTCCAGCAGTGACCATCCAATGCATCCAGCGCACCCCCCCTCGAACAATTCCACAGCTAGATTTATTCTCGCCCTAGCAGGTTTCCACCATTAGTGCTTGCGGATTCCTTGAATACAGCCATAATGAGTGTTCAGTTAAGGCAAGCCATCATGGCCTCCAAAATAGGGCATTCATGTTTAACGTCTCCACCATTTATGATTCTCGGTAGTGAATATTTAAGGAGTAAAATGATAACGCCTCCCAAAATCATCAACTAGAAATCAGGTGACAGGCCGAGAACCTGGACTGTTACATAGGGTATAATACTCCATAAATATGGTATCCCTTTCCAAGTGCCATAAATGCACTTATATATATATATATATATATATATAATCGATCTAGTTTCAAATCTCCAATATTATAAAATTATGGCTTCACATAAAGTTCATATATGTAAGCCACGATCAGGTTGTGACTATAATCGGTTCTGCAAGATATTGGTGAATTTAAATAGCTGTGCAAGATATTACATTTGCATTGTACCAGTATGAATTCAATGGATTTTCAAGTAATAATTATTGTAGTCTTTGCGTCAATCACGGTGGAAGAAGAATACCTGCAATTCTCGTATGATTAAATTTTAATTTTTCTTATAATTCTTTTGATAACAACATAGATGCTCTTTTCAAAAATGTCCAGCGCCTCAATTGTTTCAGGAGCCTTGCACCTCACGCAAAATTCAGATAATAAGAATCCGCAATACTTCCTAACAAACGTATCTGGAAGTGCTTTATTGAAAAGAATTTCAGGGCGTGCTATGGAAGTAAGTCTACATCCTTCACTTGCAATGTTGTAAGATCATGTACCATTATACGTAATATACATATACGAAATATATATGTATCTCCAATATATATATGTTCTTCATTATTATAATTGTATGTTCTAACCATCTATCTTCAAACAATATAAATAATGTTTTCCCCTTATTACATATGTAATGGTCCACATATAAATCATATATCCATGAGGTTATTTCACCACGTAATGCTCCATGATTACATGTATAGTCTACGGTATAACTCAAATATATATAATGTTCTCCATCATTATATGCCTCTAATATATATCTATATGCTTCCCATACACACATACATATCTTTCGCCAATATATACATATATATAGTATTATATGTATGACGAGTCTTTGATTAGCATATAGTACATATGAGTAAGGGGGTTACTTCACCATGTAATGCTCCATGATTACATGTATGTGCTATAAGTCACATATATAAAATGTTTTTCATCATTATATATGTAATGTTCTTCATGCCTCCAAAATATATATATATATATATATATATATATATAATGTTATATGTCTGAAGTACCTTTGATTAACCTGCGGTGGGGGNNNTCTGAAGTACCTTTGATTAACCTGCGGTGGGGGTTACCTTATTGAGGTGAGGGTTTTCTATTCCCCACGAATGCAATTATGATTTATTTTCTACTTTTACGAGTCGTAGTCACTCTTAGGTCTTCAGGGTTGGAGGGGGATCTTACATCCTCCCCCCCTAGAATAAACACCTTCCTCGGTGTTACTTGTTTGTCATTACTAACCTCGCTGGCCCCTTGGCTTAGTTTCATATTCTCGTGAGCAAGGCCCAATTCTTTTTCTTAACCTCTCTTTCATCAGACCTACAAAGGCTATTGTGAGATCTTACACACTTTAACATTTATAAGAATGAGGACTGCATTATGTTCCCAATTTGAATGCTACTTTAGATCTGCATCCTATTAACATCAATGTATCACCAAAATTCAGCATAATTTAGTTTCATCATACTTTCACATTTACGTATTAAGACCTGTAACCTTTCAGTGACTTGGAAAATTGCTAACACAACTTTCTTTTTCGTTATCCTTTGAACTCTCCCTGGAGTTAAATTTTTGGGTGGACTTACATCTATTTCTGAGGTTACTCTCCCTTTTGACCACCAGTCAAAAGTTTTCTCCTTAGCGACATCAGACAGTGTCCTGTCTTCCAGATGTCCAGTTTTTTTTGTTTTTTTTTTTAACAGATCTTTTGTCATATGCATTTATGTAATGTCATATTCATTTATGCAATATGCTAATTTAGGATTTCTTTACTTAACCATTCCTAAATTTCATTTATGTGATTCCTAGATTTTTGCTTTTGATTTGCTATTTTTGTGTGTGCAATGTGTTAAGTATTAGAATCTTCTTTTATTTTTATTATTTTTATTATTATTTTTTATTTCCTAAGGTTGTACTCTCCATTAATTTACTTCCAAGTAATGAGTTTTAGTTATTACTTATTTACAACCTTATAGTTTAATAATTTCTTTTGTTTCTCCAGGCGACATCAAGGGTGCCATCACCGTCTTCATGCCCTTCAAATGTCCCACTTTCCGTGGTGGGGAGTTAGTGCGATGGATGAGACCATGTTAACTCAGTCCAATCCATGCTGTAGGGAGACTCATGGTTACTGAGGAATAAGGCCAACACCTTATTGTGTGCCCCTCAGTTAATCCTCGTGAGTGACCGAGTCTGCGGCCTACCCTCACGGCAGCATGCCTCTTGCAGGTAAAAGCCTCTCTCGCTTTTCAACCTGCCACATGGAAAATATGTGCTAACCATACCGGTATGGAAGAAAATACCCAAGCACGATCAGAGTGTGTAGAATCACTAAGGGCCTCCCAACCCTGTTCACACCTGATGAACCAAACTCCCTATAGTCACCATCCGCCTTTGCATTCTCTCATCCGTCCAACATTAAGGTAAAAAAACTCCCTTTATCCAAACCCTACCCTTTCCTTTATATCGTTCTTTTTTTTTTAGATTTATGCATAATGTAAAATTATTACTATTATTTTATTTATTCTTATTTTGAATTTGTTTTTGTTTATCCAATACAAGTCTCTATATTTAGTGCAATATAATGAGAAGCATTACATGATACTTTACCGTTCACTTGGCTACACTCTAGACAAATTTCATAGGTAATCTAGTTAATTTACATTCAATTATTCAATTGGGACTTCCACAATTCACCACCTGCAAAAATCCCAATGCTCTGTGAGTTACATAAAATGTCATTTCAAACATAAAAAATATCATAATCTCTACTTGACATATTCCTTCTTCTGGAGCCTAGAAGTTCCTCCTCAAACACAACTTCCATATCTCTAGGAGTATTCGATGTTTCATGCCTACTTGTTCCACACAGTATCCGTGTGGTAGCTCGTCATTCCCCAGGCTCCCTCTACACCTTAGTTACTTTCTTTATACATTCAACATAACTTGATGTTCTAGTGTTAAAGCATATATATAGTCTCTCTATAATTAGCTACTATACTAGAAATTTTCCAAAACTCTTTATAAAGAATGTTCTTAACATAACAAATTATCGAAGCTATGAAATTTCAATATAACCAATCAAATTTTATCATCCTGGAAACCTTTCCATGATAAGCAGGGAATTATACAGACTCCAAACGTTACCATTTCTACTAAGGATTTCATCTTTGCCTTTGGTCCTCGTGTGATGCTGCTTCTCGTAACCATGCGCACTTGCATTATCTTCTCACAAATTCTTGCCCAAAATAAGTCGCATCGTACCCTCATAAAAAAATTACATGATAGCATGTTCCTATTTGACTGCGACAAAATATATTGGTGTATCATATCAAGGCTTTACTTCCTCTTCAATATCTTTGTGACGTGTTAATATTATGCATTTAATCTTACTAAACACAATTTCAACTAGCACTTCACTTCATCAATACGTACGTAACACACATAAGTATATCTTCCTTTAGACAAGCCTACTAGTATCTTCATTTTCTCATTTTGCAAATTAGACAAATAACCCTCCCTGTATTTTAGTGCATGCAACTAACTTCTTGCATTACACATAATTCTCAAAAACCCGTGCAGAGAGTTCAGCAATATTTCTTTTATACCGTGCATTATAATATCACATAGTTAGATCACACAATTCACAACATACCTGCATGTCGGTGAGTCCATCAGGTCCGAGTGTTTTAACTTTGCTCCGATACCATGTGTAACGTCCCTCTTAGCCCTTGATGCCAATGTGTGCAGAAAAGTGGTAGACTTTTTTTTTTCTTTATTACTACAAGGGGATTCAACCTGTTAGTAGCAACCTTTACAAGGAATTTCATATCCATTATGTCATAAACCATGTGCATGGCAAAACAATTACTCGACAATTTTCTTTAATGTAACTCGAGCATTATTTACACTCGCCAGCATTGCATCATCATAATGTCCGGAAACTGACTTATTATGCGTACAATAGAACATTATGATCACAACCACAATCCTTTGACTAACATTTTACAGTATTACAGTCTATGAGCACATGTACAGAAATAATAATAAGAAAGTAAACATGAAGACACAACACATAGAGACACAATATAATCAACGTGAGGCACAAACATGAAAGGGACACCGGAGTACATGGTTCACCTCATCCCCGAGGCTACGTCCACCAAAGCTTGTGTTATATTAATTTCATTCAGTGTAATTTTTAGAAATTCATGGCACATCCTTTGCCCAAATTCTCCACTCAGAATTTTGTCTTCCAATTACTTTTTCCTTCGTTGCAAGTTCCTCCTGGCATATTCCAAAATTATACAAGAGCATAGGTATTTTTTTGAGATAGATGCTGGTACATTCTTTGTCGTACCCAAAACTAGTCCGAGGCATGCGTATGCTTCCCTGAGAAAATATAACATCCAAAAGGCAAGTAGTGGCAATTACAGACACATATTCCTAAACCATTTTAACTTGCAGTATTAAAATTAGTGAATGCTTTCGCACTCCGATCACAGAATTAAGGGGATAGCTTCCTAATCTGAAATGAATAAGCAAACATCAGGAAACTGTGTACATATATTCATAAACCAGAATTAAAATTAACTAAATCCTTCGCCGTTCGATCACAGAAATAGGGGGGTAAATCTTCATGATACTTTTATACTTTAACCAAGGTAACCTGTCCTCATCCATATTATTTAGAGGATCGGAATCACAGGGTAACAAGTTGGAACCCTAAGAAAACATATAATTGTTAACTAGACTTTACATTGTTAGCAAAACAAAGACAAAGATTGAATCCAATTCAAACCCACATTATAGTTTTTATCATTTTTCACAGACGTAGAAACAAACTCAAGTGGCTTGATATTGTGTCCCAAAGATGAGAAAGGAACAGGCTTTTAAATCTGATAATTCCAAATCGCATATCGATAGGGAAATCAAAATGGTTTTCAAGTTTAAGGTAACTCTGCACTTTTTCGTTGCTTCATAAGCCAAAGACCAAACTTTGCAAGACAGTAACACCCAAATTCGTGTTTTATTGTGTTTCAAAACAGTAGAAACATAGTCACACCAACAATAGAGCTTTAATGTTTTTCGAAACAGGCAGAAGCAAACTCGGGTGGCTTTGATAGTGTGTCCCAACTTCAAGTATGGGATGAGACGGGTTTTTGTTTAAAGCTGTCAATTGAATGATTCTTTTTTTTGCATCCTACAGTGGTCTCTATTTAATGAAAGTGTTGATCTAGATGACTCTGCTTGGATAATCCATACTGCATCTCTCTAGTCATTCCATTTCTATATTCCAGCTTGAGAATCAGCCACAAACCTGAAGTCTCGAATAGCCTTACTTAAAAACTCCATTCAGCAATTCAACAAAACTGATAACGCAATTAACAGAAAACAGGAATTATGCCAGCAAACATAGCATGTTGAGGATATTCATCATATGTTATTTTCAATAAACAAGGGTAAGAGCCTACTGTAATAAAATCGTAAGATATTAAACCCAGGTTTAACATGTAACTCGAGAAAAAGTTCAAAATTGGTTTATTAATGAACACGCTTGGAAGATATAATATGCCAACATGTTTAGCAGTTCTACAAAGGTAGGAAATCTTCACACAGGAATAAAATCTTATACCTAATGATTCACGAGATCATTTCTTCTCTGCAAGCGCCGTATAAAATAGTAAGTTAACCCGAGTAGTCCAAAATGCCATCAAGGACAAAAACAGTCGCTTCAGAGGATCTCAAACGTGTTTTCAAACCATCAAAGATCACTAGGAATTCAGCGGACCATTTGGAATCTATCCTAGCGGATTGTGGAAAAATATTCCCTGTTCAACCATATCTCGCGTAGACATTAAAAAATACGGAACAAATAATCTCAAGTAAAAAGGCTCATCCGTCCTTAATACCGTATCATAACTCATCCAAGGTAGCACAGTTATCAATGGATAATTCAGCGTGAAGGAGGCGCAATTATCAATGGATAAATCAGCGTGAAGGAGGCACAACCATAATTGGGTAAAACAAGCTAGAAGGAAGCGCAGTTGTCTCAAGGGCGATACAACAGGAAGACGGCATATTCTCTGGCCAGGAAGTCATATATACATGTAAACGATAACAATAAACAGGCAGTGCATACAATCGCACAGCTCAAGGAAAATACATGAGAAATTCCCATGAAAAATGGCACAGTTGACAATCCTTTGGCATATAGCTTGAAAGTCTTTTCCAACAATGGCCATCAACCCACAATTAAAACTGAATACGCAAAGTCCAAAATCTAGGAACGGTATCCTTTGCAAAGCGTTTGTGAAAAACGATCAACCCTGGAAAACAAAATTCCTGACACAGCCATGCCAGGAAAAGGGAAAAATAGACCGGGACTAGACTTACCCGTTGCCTGATGTAGCTCCAGCAGTGACCATCCAATGCAACCAGCCCTCCCCCCCTCGAACAATTCCACAGCTATATTTATTCTCGCCCTAGCAGGTTTCCACCATTAGTGCTTGCGGATTCCTCGAATGCAGCCATAATGAGTGTTCAGTTAAGGTGAGCCATCATGGCCTCCAAAATAGGGCATTCATGTTTAACGTCTCCACCATTTATTATTCTCAGTAGTGAATATTTAAGGAGTAAAATGATAATGCCTCCCAAAATCATCAACTAGAAATCAGGTGACAGGCCGAGAACCTGGACTGCTACATAGGGTATAATACTCCATAAATATGGTATCCCTTTCCAAGTGCCATAAATGCACTTATATATATATATATATATATATATATATATATATAAAATCGATCTAGTTTCAAATCTCCAATATTATAAAAGTATGGCTTCACATAAAGTTCATATATGTAAGCCACG
>LPNX010067174.1:150696-164481 GCA_001517045.1 Pseudotsuga menziesii
ACTATGGGATCCATTCTCAGGGAGGATGGTACCCTAGTCAGTTAACTAGGGCGGTGTAAGACCCTAAAAGGTACTCTAGGGACCCCAGTAGTCTCCTGGGTTCTTGCAGATGTTATCTTGTACCCACATTATATATATGCGATCATGTGACCTACCACTTTTTAAAGTTAGTGCAACTGCGAGATCCACTCTCAGGGATGATGGTACCCTAGTCAGTTAACAAGGGCAGAGTAAGACCCTAAAAGGTACCCTAGGCCCCCTAGTAGTCTCTTGGGGTTCTTGATATGGGACCAAGCAAGTTAATGCCATGGAAAAGTCCCTAACATGTGGTTAGGGCCCTTATATGTCTCTAGGGTATTATGGTATGGGATCAGATAGTTTCTTGGACACGAGGTCCAAGCTGATTCTGTCGGTTGAGACAAAGACTTCCTAGTCTGGGACAAGGCATATTCCATATTCTTGGTCTGGGACCAAGCAGTTCTTGTTCTTGCAGGAACACCCCTGGTCAGTTAACCAGGTGAATCTAGATCAAGTTGACCAAGATGATGATGTGTGATGTCATCTCTCCTAGTCGGTTATTTTTAGGTTGGTTCTCAAGGGACTAAGCAACCCTTGATGATGTCCCTAACACCTAACCCTTAGGAGCAACACTGAGGACCATAGGATCACATCATCCAGGTTGGATCTTCCCCTTATACATTGATGATAAAATATATGAAACAATGTATCTTGAGAGAGATAAAACTTTAAGTCCTTGGTCTCGTTGGTCATTTGGGAAAAATGGGTTGTTTTTCCACCTTTATGGCACACCTTGGTCTTGTGGGTATGAGGGTTACATTGTCTTCTTATTGTAACGACCTTTGGTTGAATTATGGTCATTTATCTCTTACTTGGTCCTAGTGTCCTTATGGTGGGTACCTTTGGTATGTTGACTTTTATCTTATTTTTTTATTTTTTGGACAATTCGTCAAATTAATTTTATGGTTTTATTTTGTAAGACCATTGACCATTTTATTTTATGGTTTTTATGTTTTAGACAATCAATCAAATTAATTTTATGATTTTATTTTGTAATACCATTGACCATTTTATTTTATGGTTTTTATTTTTTGGACAATTGGTCTCAGTTCTGTGTTCCATGTCTGGTCTAGGGTTTTTTTGCATATCTGTTTGAAAAAAATGTCAAGGTTTTTAATGTCGCTATTCTTCTTCTGTGGATAGGATCTGCTGCTAGGTTGGGATGATGCTTGTCTCAGACCTGTTAGGGCTGGTATTATTGCTGATAGGACTGCTGCCATCATTTTTTTGAACTGTTGTGACCTACTAATCTTGTCCAAGACTGCTATGACCTGTTGTAGGGTGTTGTATGGGTTGTTTCCTATCTCATACATGTGAGGGATGGTATTGTCCATGATAGGACTATTTCCATCATTTTGTTGAAATGTCGTGACCTACTAAGCTTTCCCAATGCTGTTGTGAGCCTGCCCAAAGCTTTTATGACATGTTGTAGGGTGGTGTATGGGATGCTGATAGGATTCCATGAGCCTGTAGAGTGTCATGGGATTTGTTGTGGGTATCGTGAGACCAGTTGAGGATGTTCATGTTGTGACATGTCTTACTTGAGTCATGCATTATTTTCCTGGGTTGGTTGTTGGCTCTTACCCTAACCTCGATTGTTTGTTGGACTTTACCTAAACTGTGGATTTATTGTTGGGCTGTTACTAAACTGTGGACTGTGTGTCTCTTACCCTGCATGATTGTATTGTGCATGATTGTGTCCCTTCTAGCATGACTGTGTACCCACCATGAGCTGGGTGTATTTTTTCTTCTCTACTAGTGTGATTGTACTGTGCATGACTGTGTCCCTCTACTGGTGTGCATATAAGGTTTGTATCCTTACTTTTATAACCCTCTTAATCTCTCTCTCTCTCTGAAGGTATGTCATTTGTTCACCCAGTTGACTTGTCCCTCCGATGACAATATCAAACCTAAAAGTACTTGAGTATATGGTTGTTTCAAAATAATTGTTACGATTATTTAATGCTGATATTTCATGTACATTATTGTTTTATCAGTTAATATTGTTACTGTACATGGAATTTGATAAATCATCTCAAGGACCAACCTTAACATAGTGACCAATGGAGTGTTAAAGTTGAAAGAGATGAAAATTATGTTTGTAGTTATTTGCAGTAGTACTTTTCTGGATCTAACATTTTTTTAGTTTTGTTTATGTACTAAAGTATAAAAGTTTGATTCCATATTTCAGACCCTAACCTAACCCTAAAAATTTAACTCCACTTCCCTCTTTTTTGGACAACTCTTCCAAACATCTGAATATGATGCATGGTCCCAATGAAAAGACAGTTAGGGTCAGAGTCATGTTGCATGTCAAACAAACCAACAATTATGAAGTTCATAATTGACAACAACCTTTGGAAAGTGAGGACTCTCAATTCCCATGAAACTAGTGTGTTGACAGTTGAAGACCTGTTTCCTTACAATCCCTTAAACAAGACTTGAAAAAGAAGTACTCCTACTTTGTCTGATCTAAAACAATACAAAGGTATTTTTTTTACTTATTGTGCAAAGATCTCAATATTAGTCAACATTTAATCCAAAATGTAATATGTATAAATTTTTACTTATGTGTGAAATTAACTTTAACAAGAAACTTCAATTTCTCTTATCCTAATGGGGGCTTCTTATTATCCATTCTTAGCTCAATAGATATGAAGTTTTTAGTTTTGATTGAAAGGGTGTGACTTGGGCCTCGAATGCATTCCCCACACACATTAGGTTCCTGCATCCAGCTTGGGAAATAAGGGATGTATTTAGGAATATACAAACCTGTCCACAACCATTGACCATTTTCTATCTATAAAATCTGTTGCAGAAAGTAATGCAAAAATCCAAGCCAAGGAATCCACAACTGTGCTTAGTATTGTTAACATTTCCCCTTGATTCATTAATTTTATTGTAATACCTACAGTTAAAATTATAATTATGTTACTAACAAAACTGGAAAATTATATGACTACTTGTAACAAGTTTGTGCATTTGATATTTAGTCAGTCCCGAGCTTTAGCAAAGGACTCAAAATTTATTTGATGTTAGCGAGTCTTGTATTTTTGTGCTAACTACAATCAATTTTCTTTATTCCCAACAAGGCACATATCTGTACATAGCAGGCACAAATATGAATTTATAAACCTTCCATGAATCCTTTTTCTTTCATAACAAAGTACCTTGAAAATTTATGGTCATTGGCTCCAAATACAATTACCCACACAAATAAGAGAAAGCAAAATGAAAATTTCCATCTAGAAAAGATGGTTACTAAATGAATCAATGGAATTTAACTACAGTAAGATTGAAGGTGAGGAATTTCCATCAGTAGAAAAAGTTTACTATGGCCTTTTCGTAGCCAAAATTATACAACTTTAAACTTGATACAAATTACAGCCTTAAGCTAATATGCTATTGCTAATTGTAATAGAAACAGTACTAGTAGGGACTCAATGCTAGAAATCAATATACAAAATAAACATGCATAATCGTCTTTTCTCCTCCATAGGTTTTCTCATTGAAATCCTTGTTTTTCCCACTATTTTGCAGTGGAAAAGAATAAAAAATAAACATGCATAATCGTCTTTTCTCATCCATAGTTTTTCTCATTGAAATCCTTGATTTTCCCACTATTTTGCAATGGAGAAAGCATAAAAAGGGAAATTTTAGAGGCAGGTATGTGCACACATAAATGGATCAAATCCCACTCCCTTTTCTCATGAAGGCTTTCCTAATGATAAATTTATCTAGTTTTGGGTTCTCATTGTGGAGAACCATGTTCAAATCCTAGAGAGACATGGTATCCCAAGCATCGCAAGATAACTAATGAAGTACCTAAGACTATCCCCCTAGGTTATATGCTTTTAGGCTATGCTAAACCTAGTCGATGACTAGAACATCGCATTGATTCTTACACAATTTAACTCATTTGCATGCAAAACAATGACTATACAAATAAACATGCATAGCCATTTATTTAACTTTCTTGATCTACATGATCTACAACATTTTTCCTCTCAAACAGAGTTTCTCTCACTAAAATCCTTGAATTTCTATTATTTGACAGCGGAAAAGGATATCCAAGGAAAATTGAGAGGGAGGTATCAACAACTTATTTTTAACCATTTTTAATCATGGTGGAAGAAAAAAAAGAACCCTTAGAAAGATAAGAAGATTGACAATGTTGATATGTTGAAGAATCCAAGGAGGATGGGAGCAGAAATTAAAAATCAAGCAGAGTACCAATGTCGCTTAGATGACATCAACACTACATGTCACAACCAGTATAAGGAGTAGAGTTCATGTGTAGAAAGGTTTTCAACTTTTCACAAAGATGCTAGAAGTGGAGGTCAATGTAAAGGGGTTGCTTGGTGTACCTTTAAATATTTAAAGATCCCAAAGAGAAATAGAGGGCCAAAATGCATGACCTTTTGCAACTCTGGTACAATTACACAACCATGAACTGGTGGGAAGTGGTTGTGGGTAGTAGGACATATTGTTTGGGTTGGTTTACATTTTTCTAATGGTGAGTTGCATCCTTACAATTTTGTATTTTGACTAAGAAGATTTTTGTAGTGATACCAACTCAGTCCATATTATACATTTACCAGAAGTTTTGAGTTATAGTATTTGGTAAGGTCATAAATGGATTGAATATCCAAATCAAGGTAGAACTTAGGTTTGTGATATATAAAAGACAAAAATAAATACCTTTTCTAAGAAAAAAAGAAAGCACATCATCAAATCAAAGTTCAAACTATAGAATTGCAATGATAGACTTGCAATGATAGACTTGCACTATGAAATTTAAATAGATCTGGTAGTCTCTCAAATAGGTAAGAAACACCTATGAAATAAAAAAATGTTCTCTATTATTTTGGGCTTCGATGAACCAACTCAGTTGTCTCTAACATAACAAGCATTGGCACAATGTACAAAGCCTCAATGTAAGAGTTGTAGTAACTATACAGTCTCTGCTGAAGTAACCTAAAGGTTTGAACCGAGTTATGGTGCATGCAATCTTTGGGTTATAAGGTAGACTGACCCTTCATATATTAACGTGTTTGGCCCTTCATACATAGACCTTATTTGATAGCTATCCAATACTTCAATTGTCCGGTTAGTATTCCTTTTCTTATATGTGATATTTGTTGGAACTTTGAATTTGTTTCAGGTATGACATTCTAGATTTTTGCTTTAACAGACCTGAGGAAAAACTGAACTCAATAGTTATAAGCCATGTATAAGAGCAGAGGTCAAAGTTTCCAATTGAATAGACCTATTGGCAAGGGATGGATGTTTCTCCTTCCTTTTGATTAGTGAACATGCAACTAAGGAACTTGTATAAAATGTAGCCCCTACTTTTAACTTTTCAGTAAAATGAGCTGAAAATTGAAGAGCTATAGGGTCCCACATTAATAATTCATGTATTTAGTTACCCCTTCTTTGGGAAAATTTTAAAATTGCTTTAGGAAGTGGAGAGAAACCACCTTGATCATCTGCATGACACTTCCGACACATGAAGTAGAACCAATGAATTTTGAGGACAATATTCAAGTGATATAATGAAACCTCTAGAAAACATGACCGACATTTTTTGGTTTCCCACAATAGCTGCAATTTCCATCTGTTAATCTTGTTTTACAAGATCTTCATGCAGTGAATTCTTACTATTTTTCTCAATGTCCAATTATAAAAAAATCAGTGCCAAGTTTGCATGGCTTCCTTTACCAGGAAATCCATCTAGTATCAAATACAAATCCATGCCTACTACGTGAAGATTTTGTGGATGTTTTTGTTCTTTATTAGGCTATTTTTTGATGTTTTCTATGAGATCATATTGGGGAATTACTTTTTGTCCATAAATCTCTTGCCAAAGTGTCAAAATTTAGTTCTTAGTTTACCCAAATTTTGTGTTGTTTTCTGAAGCATTTCAGATTTTTGCATGGACTACCTTCTTCATAGATGTATAGGGTGCATATACAGGTGCTATATAGGTGTGACTAAAGTCCAGTCTCATTTTTTTTTAATGTGTTGAATTGATGATGTTGTCTTTTATAGAAATCCATTAAAATTACGGTTGTTTCTTTCTTAGGTGGAGAGATGCTTACTTGGAAGTTGGAACAAGATCAAACCAAATTAGCAGAGGGAGATCTTCAAGGTGATATTGAAAACTTCAGGTATTTTCCATTAGAAACAAAAAATATGGATTTGGATTTCCTGTGAACCACATGTGTTTTACTAAACCACTGTTTATGATAATATAGCTTTCTTGTGCTGAAGTTATACTTTCCTACAGTTAGTGATGTTATCACATTTCACCTATTTTCATTGAGAGTAGTGCATATTACACCATCCATGGAAAATGAGATGATTCAAGTAGTGCTTTTTATATTGTTGGAAAGGTTCATAAATTATAAATTTCTTTTTTAGAGTTTTCCCATACTTGTAATCATTGTCAATATTATAATTATAAAAAGGTTTGAAAATTGACCAGATCGACATTAAATGTCCTAATTTTACTTAGTACTTAGACAAATCTCAAAACCACCCTAGACTTATTGATCTAGATTGACAAGAAATAAAAAAAGAAAAGATGAATAACAAAGGTATTTGTTAGACTTAGGACATGACAGCCATTAAACTGAAGGACTTCATAAAACTCTAGAAAATAAAACAACAACCATTAAACCTGCAAATCAATTAGGACTCTATCAGTGGAACCCAGGAAAATACACAGATTTGTAAGGGTACATCCATATTAGTTGGTAGTTTGTGGTCCAATTAGGTTTATGTTGTATAAAAATGCACAAAAACAGGGGTAATTTGGGCTCCAAACAACCAGGAACCCACATAATGTTATGACATTGATATTGGGAGAGGCATGCTCCTGCAAAGCTCCCAAAGTTTTAGGAAGTGCTGCCCTTGATTTTGGAATGTGTCCTACAAGTTCCAAAGCTTTGGGAACTTGGAAAATGGCAGGAGCAGGTTCCCCAACTGTGTGTTAGTAAGTGATTAATTTTTGTGTGAAACATCTAGTCAACCTTTGTACACAGGATGTATCATTATTATCTAGTTTCTTTTCCTTAATGGATAGTACTTTATACCTTTCTCAAAAAAAAATTGAGTGTTAAAAAGTACTTTATTAATTTAACTAATATATTAATGCACAGAGCATGGAAAACTAGCACAGGAGGTGCTTATGCAATGAATGGATATTAAATGGATGGATACTATACTAGAAGTAACTTGTAATTTAACAGACTTAAATTCTAGTAAGTTCAGAACCTTCTTTCCACTCCTAATTTTGATTTTGAGCTGACAGAGCTCAGGGCTCAAACATAACTCTGTGCTTATTAGGCACCAAAATTCTCACAGAGGTTTGGATGGTCAACACAAGCCACTTGGCCCATGATGAAGCCATTTTTTACTGTGTAGAATAATAAAGAGCATGATAAACATAAAATCCATGTCTGGGGACTATTTCACAAGTTCTCATTTGGACCAAGAATCCTCAGCAAAGGGACTATCATCTTTCACATCACTACAGAAAGGGGCATGACATCCATCCCCTGCCAAAATGCACTAGGAATGATTGAAATTTCTTGGAATCCTTTTCTAAGGAAGTGTCACAATAAGTAGCAATGGTTGGACCTGGTTACATCTGACCCAAAAACATAGCAGTAGATTAACATGGAAATAGATACCTACCACTTGATCACCTTGTCATAGGCCCGAAAACGTGAAAAACAAAACAACAACACATTTCGTGAGAGGTGAAGAGGAAAACCAGCTGTGAAAAGATGACAAATTTTACTTGGAAATTTTCTGCCTGCTTTTGAAAATTGTTTCTCATAGTTTTCCATGTTTCTTTTGATATCCTAAGAGATTCAAGTTTCTTATCTTTATGAGGCCATGGTTGTTCCTGTTCTTAGCAATCCGTTAATTGTTATCTCCCATTTCCTGTTTTCCTTACTTGGGGGAACATTGTCTCTAACAACTCAGTCAATTGGCTTGAAGGTTAGTTGGAGATTGGGGAACTCAACCCATAACAGGGATCATTTTTTTACTCTGTAAAGAAGTTTCTGTCTGAATAGGTGAAAACTAATGGACTACAATTTCTTGAAAGTTGTTCCTTTTCATTTCCCATTTTCAATGTTTAGGGGCCCATGGTGCCTAAAATCTTGGTGGGCTATCTAAGGGTTGGATTAAAGGCTATTGGAAGAATTGGAAAATCAAGCAATAGGAGGCAGGGGTGTTTGGAAATATTCCTCTACTGAGAATCTTGTGTTACAGTGAGTGAAATTACTTAACTGAGTTGTCATATTTATGGGACCTTGCATGAAATTTATTCAAGGTGTTTCTGCTTAGTATATTGAAAGAGTGCGAGGCTTTGGGTACAAACTTTGAGATTTATTTCGTACCATCTCTCCTCATTTCTTGCAGAAAAAAAGTGCAGGAGTGAAGCCTCTGGATGGACTATGTATACTTACCCTATGGGCATAACTAGTCATCCCCCAGGAGATCAAACACTAAGAAATAAGTACTTTTGACCTAACTTCAATTATCGATGTAGAAATAGAGTTTTCCTACCTTTGAACTCTCATTCTAAATTTCTATGTTGTTTATCATTTCAGCTAAGCAAAATCAAAATATCATCTTGTGTACTGCCTTTCAGAACTTTGAAGTCAGTTTAAGTTCACTATGAATCCTATAGGTTGTACTAGATAATATGAAAATGCATTTGCTTAAATTCCAGTTCTATCTTACATAAGATAACTTAATTCATGTCCACAAATGACCAGGGAATAGGTCAATGGGACCAGACATTACAATCAGTGTACACTATCCACAAGACTGTAGGAGTGTATAGATTCATAGAACACTCATTGATGCTAAAATGTTATCCAAGTCAAGAAATACTAATTAAACAAAAGTGTCTAGAAATCTCCTAGAGATTCTTTTCACATTAACATCAATAAAAAGAGATTTGAGACCTGTCAACTCTCTGTTTCCCTTGGGGACTTGTTGCTGAGAGAAACAGACTGTTGTGTAGAACATTTTTCCATGACTTTGCTACATCTCCTTTGTGTCCCACTTCAGGTTCTTGTTAAAGTTTTCCCCGCTGCATGCAAGTCACATCATTTGCATGAACTGTATTTATGTTAATATTTTAAAATTATTTTGTCTATATGATCCACTGAGAAATGTGCACAAGCAAGATCTAGATCCAAGAATAAAATGTCATATGCTGGACATTTTCATATTCTTATATTTTTTGGGACTTATTTATCTTTTGACGTGTTTTAACAGTAACAATTTTCTTTTGTTGAAGATTTTTTATCTCTTAATTTAAGCTTATTTGAGCCTTCAATAATATTTCTAGGTGTAACCTAATTAACGAAACTTGGGAAATATTTGAGGATTTCAAGGTCACTGACAGGAGTCTGATATGGTATTTATGCAAATATCAAATAGAAATTGCAAATAGGATGTGTTTGGCATGTGGATGTAAGATGAGTCACAGAATTAGATATGGAAATTCTACATAAATGATTATTACCAGAATGAAGACAGCAAATATTCAAGAGTAGAAGTACCATGTAGAAGTACCTTAGTGAACATTCTTGTTTTTTTATCAAGCAGCTTACAGCCAGTTATCGATCGACTACTTTTTCTAACTACTTAACCAACCGAAGATGGCTTCATTTGTCTCTAGATGCTGGTACAATAGTCTGTTATGATTCACCGTTAAAGTTTCTTTCCAAATAATTGGTGGAATTTGTGGCTTGGTGGAATCAGTTGTTGGGTTGCCTTTGGAGGAGTCGGCTTAGACAAATCTGGAGGTCAGATCTGGTGAGGTTACCTTCAGTTAAATTTCCTTTGGTGGGATCATTTTGAGTATTTTGTTTCTACTATTTTAGGATTTTATAGATGGAAAGTTTCCTTATTCCAACATCCTCCCTGGACCAGCTATCAAGCATTCTTGCTTGACTCAACACCAAAAAATATTGAAGAATTCAAGATTCGCAAGGAATTTTAATGACCAGAAGTCTTCACAATCAAAACTCTTGTTCGAATTGAGTTGATAAAGAATTGAGTTGCTCACCAGGGTTTCATTCTCCTTTTGGTCTTTCCCACCCAATTGGCTTGTTCGAAAGGGATGAGGCTGGTTGCAAGTCCCAAGTGAATTTGGCAAGATAGACACCCCTTAAACCTAACATCTAAGCTAAAGAAATTCCATGTTATGCGGTGAGACCCCTTGGGGTGATTTTCTGTAAGGACTTTCAACGAAAAAGGTTATTTATTCTCCAATCCAAATTCTAAGTTTTTTGTTTCCTTCTCAACTCTTCCACCCACAATAATGGGCTCTTCATCAAATTTCTCCATTTTCAAAACTCCTGCTCTGTCTCCTACATAACTTGATCATCCTGTTCATAACACCTTCATTCATATTTCAATTGACCGACAATATTGCACATCCATTATATTATGTTTTTCGAGGTCTTTGCTTTGTGCAATTTGTTGGCTTTCTGCATATGTTGAACATTACATACTTCCACTGCTGCTGGTATTAGTGGCTCAAGCTAGCACCTCCCAATTGTAAAATTATTCAAAATCACTGTCTGAAAAATTATCTTGAAAAGGTTTTGCAAAAAGCTGTTATCCATCTTTTGAAGAATTTATATATGAATTTGGAATCATCAGATGAAAAATCTTATTCTTTAAGTGCAGGTCAGTTTGAATGTGATATAATTGCTTACTTATTTTCACTATTTTTTTCAAGTCTAGGAGAGGTTGAGGTTGATGATATCGATTTGTCTTTTTTCTGAATGTTGAAAAAAAATACCTGGCAGACTCATAGAAAAACAAACCCAGACACAAGATTGTAATTATTTCCTTCTTTAGGTTCCAATCCTGGTTCGGATATATGATCATCTTTGAACAACTCTCAAGGATCCTCCTCTTTTGTGCTTGCAATATTTAATACTAATTCTTACCTCTGCAATTGGTTGTATTGTGGGGTGGCACATGGGAACTGGTGATCCCTCTAGCTGGAAGTAGATCCCCATCCTTATACAATCAGATAAGTTTCAGGGTCTCCTGCTATTCCTGCACAACCACTTCTAGATTAGTGACCTTTATAGGTACATGCAGTGCCTCCACTTTCTTCTTTCCATTATCTTTATGTCAATATTCTTTAAATTAAATAATAGTTATTGAGGATTTATTGGAGAAAAGACAACAGATATTTTAGCAGGTTAAGGAGATTCTCAGACTAGCCCATGATAGTATAAAATCCCAGCAGGACTAGTACCACAGTGAGTATGAATTTGAAGAGGGAGATTGCATTTTCTTGAGGCTACACCTTTACAAGCAGAGGTCTCTCAAAGATAAAGGGGTGGAGAAACTTGGACCTAAATACCATGTGCCTTATAAGTTTCTATAAAGGGTGGGACAAGTTGCATATACTTGAGCTGCCATCAGGGTCATGAGTGCATAACCATTCATGTCTCATACTTGAAAAAAGTGGTATGGAATTTTTTTTAAAATTCAATGTTTTACCTCCCCTAAATGATAATCGACATATTCTTCTGATTCTAAGGTATTTTTTGGTAACTGTAGAAAATAAGTTGAGGACTAAGGTACTGTTAGAATACCTCATTCAGTGGAAGGATTTTCCATTGGAGGATACCATGTGGGAAAGACCTAAAATATCGCAACATCCAACACTAAATTTGTTTTGGAGCGAAGATGTTGAACCAGGGACTTTCTTTTTAGCTAAAAGTTAAAACTAGGTGAATCATTGTATGATTCATACTGCAAACTAGTTGAAGTAGAAAGTCCAATCCCAAAGAGAAACACTTCCAATGGCTGTAGAAGAATTCTAGCATCTAATAGACTCTCCCACTATGAGTGCAATGTTGTGTTCACTCCCACTGTGAGTGCAATGTTGTGTTTTGAAGGTCTGATTGGGCCTCTAAGACTTCTTGATTATATAAATGATTGTTTACCGCCCTGTTCTCTTAATGCAAAATGATAAATTGCACCCATGTGAAACAAACCCTTCCAGCTGTACTAGTCACCCATTGATGAGAGAATGGAGGATCTAGTGAACACACCATTATCTTTTAAATATGCACTAGTTGCTTTGTTTGACCATAGTGATCAAAAATTCAAAGGCACATAAAAACATTGTAAAAACATTGTTAGGAATCCCTAGGTTACACCCCTATCATCCTAAACTAGCCTAGCTACCATCCCCTTCAACCCTAGCCAACTTATCCCTCAACGCAAGGCCATTTGCATCACTGATTTGGCCTATAGAACTTAACGGCCTACGTTACACTCACCTTGGATTGGATGCTTTCCTCCATGATCCCAAGGCCATAAACCTTCAACGCAAGGGATCTAGGATCCTTATTCAGCCATCTTCATACCTCTCATCCCTCCATAAACTCTTAACTGTAGATTCATAAAGGAGGAAACCATCACCATATATCCTTAGCTCATTTGACCCTACACCAACCTACCAACATCCCTTTGACACCTAAGCTATAAAATCTCAAACGTTGCACACCCTAGGCCCTAATATAGTCCGAAAGATCAATGTTGGTTAAAATTTGTCTAGTTTGTCTTCCCATAATTCCATCCTACAACAAGGCACCTACTTTATTGTGATTGTCTTCTCAGCCAGCCATCTATTGGACACCTAAAACATAAACACAAGAAGACCATAAATCTTTACCATCTGATCTATTTTGGATGCTTATTTAATGGTAAAGATCAGTATTATTAATCTATGCAACTTGTTGAAATTATTCCCATAAGCATGACATATGTATTTATCCTTTGACTGGGCATCTTGAATAACACTTGTCATCATATTTATCTTGCGTACTATCATACTGAAAATTGCATTCTTAAGTTGAAGTTTTTTCATTTTGATTTTCATTGGCATTTGGCATACCTTGGTATTATCTCTATCCCGCAGTGATACTTGGCATACATATTGATTAATTGATTGCTTCTATTATCAGTATAATTTCATAAGTGTAAGTTTAGTATTGGCAACTTTTCCATAAACCAAATCTGAACTACATATCACTACCTTGCAATTACAATATTGACATTGGGATTGTGTTTATACTTGGTGCAAAAACTTTGGAATCCTTTTCATCACTCTTGAAGTAAATAAATTGGAGATAGCATGCATATTGAAACATAAGAAGAGCTGCAATTTCCAACATCAGTACATGCTATGACAGTCATATCCGTTTTTTCGTTGGGTTTGCTTGAGGCATACATACTATACACCTTTGAAATTCACACTTGATTTAATACTTCATTTTTGGAAATCGTTTTGGTCACCTTGATAGTTTTATTTCCTTGATATCTACAAGAGAATCATGTTATTTTAAGCATTTGATGATTTTTGGAACCATTCTGGAACATAACTACTGTATAGTCAACAAATATGAATCATTTGGGAATATTGATTTAAAACTGGGAATCACTAACATTGTAAATTCACCTTCCTTTTGGCAAGCACTATAGATCAATATTTGGAAACTATGAGATCTAGCTACCTCCATTGAGGATGGTACAAGAAGCAGTAGTGAAGTCTGAAGAATTGATTTCTCCCTTCAATTGTCCAATTTTTGGTTCTACATATCTAAAAGTATTCTTACAGTTTCCAGAATCCATAGCATTTAC